>CM036544.1:1093854-1326354 GCA_020745685.1 Tautogolabrus adspersus
AAGTCACAAATGATCTTGTTCAAATGTCATCAATAGACTTACAAATATGATATTTAGCACAGAGTATCCTGACATATAGGGGAAAGTAGCAGAATAAGATTCTGGTACTTTCTGCCATTACATTTGAAGTTATCATCACTAACACTCACAAAGAGACAATAAAAACAGCTTCTGAGGCACACACTCTCATGGATTATGATTAGTTTTAAGCACTTCATTGTGAATATCACTGTCTTATTTTTATTTAAAAACTACCCTCATTTATAAGCTTCAGTTTGAGCCCAAGATGACCTTTATACTCTGTATATTTAACTTTCTGTGGACCTCAATACTTCACTATAGCTCAGCGCAGAGGGAACAGAATCCTCAGTCTTCCAGATGGGGGTTAGCATGGAACTGCACTTTATAGTTTTTATCATTATGTTCTGTTTCTTGAGATCACCACTCCCTGACAGGTAACGCAGAAGAATCTGTGGCTCCATACAGGTTACATCTTGTTTTAAATATTGTCCTTAAGGATAATCATGTGACTAAAGCGGGGCTCACTGGCTTGCTAACCTGTCTTTTGGGTGCATTCGTCTGTAGGTCCACATCTCCTGCTGCTGGTGCATTTTCACCTGACCCGGCTGATGAGTCTTTGTTGACTATATGTACATTTAGAAAAAAGTTGAAAGCTTACATTAGACAGCTATGTTTTTATAATACTGTCGATGGTACTGTGTGTCTATGCCCCTCTTTCCTTTTTATAAACAACCAAATGTCCAAGAAGCGACAGACTGAAGGTTAGCCTGCATGACTACTTCTGGCATGATGGCACAATGCACCTTAGCTTTCCTTTTTCTCTTCTTCATGTATTTTCAAAGTCCCTATTTTCATAAAGAGAAACTATTCTAATCACAAACATATATCAGAGACATCAGCCATGCTGGCAATATGATAAACGTGTAACGAGAAGATCTCTTCAGCTGTGCACTGAGGGCATTTCGTCCACAGACTCAGTGTTTTCATTTCACAAGAATTTAGAGGAGAGGGAGCCGTTGACTATGGAGGCCCATCAACACAATCCTCATGCATTCTGGCCCTGGATGCAAGAGGTACGTCTGTAAAATAAATATCTGCAGATAGATGGATGGATAGGTTTATTTTACATTATTATTTATACAGTCAAGACAAATCTTTTCATCTCATTTTGTCTTCTGTAGCTCTACAGAGACGGCTCTACTTTGAGATGGAGTGTACCATCAGTATGATTGATAATGCTTTATCAAGACCAGTGAAATTATGCCATCTCCTCTCCATACATATACAGACATACATACAATGTAACAGGGGGTGAACAGGACAGGAGACAGAGCAATTGGACAAATACAGCATAACATGAGGAAGGGTAGGAGGGAAAAAGCAACCCCCAAACTATGCTCCTGTAGAGCACAGTGTGGGAACATAAAAAAACTCCTCAGCACATAAGCACATAAAGAGTCCACGTTACAACATGAAAACACCCGACTGGCCACATTGGTTTGTGCGACTACTCTCTGTGTCTGTTACATGGTGGTGTGGCTCCTCTTTGTTTCTCTCCTTATTTCAAATGATCTCTGGCTTTTCTTCTGTAGCTCTACTTTGAGATGGAGTGTACCATCAGTATGTGTCCGTTACATGGTGGTGTGGCTCCTCTTTGTTTCTCTCCTTATTTCAAATGATCTCTGGGAGGACACTGGTCCAGTGGTACTGGCGGATATCATTGCCAGAGCTGAGAGGAAAACTTGAAAAGCTTTACACATCAAGTATGAATATAAAGAGCAACATTCTTCTCCACAAACTGAGAAAAGGTGTCACTGAAAATATTCTTCAACTTTCCTGAATGTCACTAAGTTCAGTGTGGATGTTGTTTTTTCAAATAAATGTGTGTGTAGCTTTGTTACAAAAGTACCGTTAAAAACATAAAGCTCAGTTCATTTATTGAACAATATGCTGGTCTGATTCCTAAATGTCTTGGTCTTGGTCTCGGTCTGACCCTGCCTTGGTCTTGGTCTCGATCTCAGTTAGTGTGGTCCGGACTACAACACTGCGTGTTGCCTTGTATGTGAACAGTAGTGGAGAGTAGCTGTCATTGATGATGTACTGGAGTGACTAGCTGCAGACATCCAGATGGAAAAGTCTAAAAATGTTCTTATGGCTTGTATATATCGGACACCGGGTCCAGTGTGGAAACCTTCAGAGAAAGAGTCGAATTTAGTTGGTCAAACTGGTTTTAGTGGGTTTTCAGTTTTGATGAACTCTATCCCTGCAATCATCACATGACTTCTGACCCTCCTGATGCTTTATACAGTAGGAGCAAATATCCTGTGATTACATTCATTGATCATCATTTACAAATGAGATGGAGAACATTTCACACTGTTAATAAACGACATCACTTACCCATCTTTACTATATACTGTATGTTTGTCAGTTCAAGAGAAATGAGGAAGGGCTTCAGTTCAAATATATTAAGAACAGATGGAGCAAAAACGACCTTAGGAAGTGACTTTGTGGAGTGGGGTATACGTTAAGGATGTGAATGTGGCATGTGATCTTACATACCACTCTATGACAAGCATTGTCCTATAAACAGAAAGATGGCTTTCTGTACATCAAGTTTTCCTTCATCGCGTAGAGAAAGAATCGTTGCAGCTGTATTCTTGTTAGTGATGGATTACGGCGATGTCATTTATGGACACGCTGCAGCTTCAACTCTGAAGCCTCTGGATGCCGTCTATCGCTCCGCCCTCAGATTGATCACTGGTGAACGATTCTGACGCCTCTGAACTGAAATATAAGGGAGGCCGATACAAAAAAAGGATTATTATAACGGACAGTTGAAGGAATATAAAAGTGACATGAGAGGCACATGGAAGATTCTGAATAACGTTAAACAATCTGACTCAAGGTCCACGAGAGAGTCTGTTAGTGAAGGATGATAAAGTTATAAGACTGAGATGGTAAATGAGTTGAAACATTGGAGCTCATCTCAAGGTCCTGATAAGATCAAGAGAAGCAGAAGGGAAGTGGAGGGAGTCAAACTCTGCAGTCATTGGGACTCATTCACTAACATGTGCGTAGAGATATTCTTACTCTGCGCATGAAATAAGTGCTTACGCAAAATCACCGTCGGATTTATGTTAGTGAATCAGAATCATTCTAAATCATCAGGCGCGTGCCCGCAACCTGCAATCAGCATACTACCACGTCCCCATCTCTCCATATAAGGACATCCAATCGATTGGTGTATCAGGACCAGAGCGGCGACGTGGAGACACGTAGAAGTTTTTAGGAGATGGCCCCAAAAGGTAAAAAGAGCGGTGTGTCTGGGGGCTTAGATGCCGTTACAGTGAATAAGATAGTTGCAGCAATTCTGTAAACACATTGCTGATCAGTCATTCGTCACACCTTAAAGATGCGCTCTCTTTTGAAGGCACGGGCTGCAAAATCTTTCAGCCAGGCTGGATCTTTACACTTTCTGAGACGTAAATCACAACCATGTTCCCTTCATGCTCTTAAATAGGCTCCAATCAATCAGCTGGTTTAGGTAACAGATGTTTCATGGCAGTATTAGTGAGAGAGGTCGACGATTAGATTTAAGATTTGAGATTAAAGGATGAAAAGGCGAACACTTCATGATTATCTAATAGATTTAGTCAGTTAATGCTTGTCTTTTCAAAAATAATAAATAAATTAGACACCAGTTAATAAAACCTGGGGACCAAGTTGCTGCCACAGAGACCCTTGTGGAGTACGAGGTGGAAATCTCAGATGGAGCTCCTGATCTCATGCGCCGAGGCCACGTGGCACCTCGGTCGGTCAGCTTGTCTCCGAACTTCCAAGCCGACGGGGATGGCGTGGTTTGGGGGGGCTTGGTGGATCGGGTGGATTCTGGCGTTGCCGACCGAGAGGGCCACGCGGCCTCGCCGCAGGGGGTCTTCAAACCGGTAATGATCCGGGGCGCCTGAAATCGAAAAACCTAACCTTGTCTGGAGCAGGTGCCTCCAACGGACAATGACCCACCGTTTCCCCCTTTAAGACTTCCCCTCCCATCGCGCCCCGCTGCCTGCTCTTGAGGGCTGATGGGACCCGCCGTGCAGGCGCGGCCAAGGGAGGGGATCAGCGGAGGGGGGTTGCGAATGTCGGTCTCACCCTAGCCAGACTTCCGTGCACCTCCGGAGGGAGGCCGGAGGTTTCATGTCTCCTACCCCGTCAGGCTTCCGTCCCTTCTCGGGGGGTGGATACTGATGGGATGGAGCTTTTTTGTGTAACCCATAATTCCTTGTCTCCAAACTGTGGCCTCCATGAAAACCAAAAGAATAACAACTCTTAGCGGTGGATCACTCGTAAGACAAGGGTATCCCCCCCCCCGCCCCCCACTGGGGAAGAGGGATACCCTCTTCTTCCACAGCTGGAGCGTTGCAGGCGGCTTCAGGCGCCTTTGTCCTCCTAAGTGCAGTCCAAGCGGGACGCTTTCTGGCGCGGTTGCATGGTAGTGCGCGTTAGACGCCCCCCGGTCAGTCACTTGTCATCGGCAGCGGGAGTAACCGGTTGAACCAGAGTCTGTGAGCCTCTTCTTTCCGGAGAAGGTTGGCCAATTCGACTTCGACCTCAGATCAGACGAGATAACCCACTGAATTTAAGCATATTACTAAGGGGAGAAAAATAAACTAACCAGGATTCCCTCAGTAGCGGCGAGCAAAGAGGGAAGAGCCCAGCGCCAAATCCCCGTCCGACAGGCAGGCGTGGGAAATGTGGCGTATGGAAGACCGCTTGCCTGGTGTCGCTCGGGGTCGCTCGGAGTCCTTCTGATCGAGGCTCAGCCCGTGGATGGTGGGAGGCCGGTAACGGCCCCCGTCATGCCGGGGTCTGGTCTTCTCGGAGTCAGAGTTTGGGAATGCAGCCCAAAGCGAGGGGTAAACTCCATCTAAGGCTAAATACCAGCATGAGACCGATAGTCGACAAGTACCTTAAAGGAAAGTTGAGAAGTTGAAGAGAGAGTTAAAGAGGGCGTGAAATTGTTGAGAGGTAATCCGGTGGGGTCCGCCCGTTGGATTCAACACGGCGGGTAAGGGACGGCCACTCGGTGCGTGGGGATCCCCTTGTGGGACCCCCGCCCATGCTGTGCTGGCCCTCGCCGGGCGCATTTCCTCTGTGGTGGTGCACCAAGACGTGCTCTAGGTCGGCTTGGAAAGGCTCGGGGCGAAGGTGGCTCACGGTCTCAACCGCAAGCTTTACAGCGCCCCCCGCCCGGACCTTGCCGCTTCCAGGGGCCGTGGAGTAAGTGCTCGCTGCGCCTTCTCTCATTGTTTGGGGAGGGACGGGGCCCCTCGCTCCCGTCGTGACTGTCAACCTGGGTGGACTGTCCTCAGTATGCCCTGACCGCATTGCGTTGCCCGGGTGGGGATCAGCTCACGTACAACAGGCATCAGGGGTCAACGCGATGTCGGCAACCCACCCGACCCGTCTTGAAACACGGACCAAGGAGTCTAACGCACGCACGAGTCAGAGGGTGCACTCGAAACCCTGTGGTGCAATAGGACCCAAAAGATGGTGAACTATTCCTGGGCAGGGCGAAGCTAGAGGAAACTCTGGTGTAGATGTGTAGCGGTCCTGACATGCAAATCAGTCGTCCGACCTGGTTATAGGGGCGAAAGACTAATCGAACCATCTAGTAGCTGGTTCCCTCCGAAGTTTCCCTCAGGATAGCTGGCGCTCAGAGTCTCGCAGTTTTGTCTGGAAAAGCAAATGATTAGAGGTCTTGGGGCCAAAATGATCTCAACCTATTCTCAAACTTTAAATTGGTAAGAATCCCGGCTGGCTGGCTTGGAGCCGGGCGTGGAATGCAAGCCGCCTAGTGGGCCACTTTTGGTAAGCAGAACTGGCACTGCGGTATGAACCGAACGCCGGGTTAAGGCGCCCGATGCCTTTGCTCATCAGACGCCAGAAAAGGTGTTGGTCAATATAGCCAGCAGGACGGCTACGGAAAATGTAATCTGCTAAGGAGTGTGTAACAACTCACCTGCCAAATCAACTAGCCCTGAAAATGGATGGCGCTGGAGCGTCGGGCCCATACCCGGCTGTCGCTGGCAACAGGAGCTGCGAGGGTTATGCCGTGATTTGTAGGAGGGCCGCCGCGGTGAGCACGGAAGCCTAGGGCGTGGGCCTGGGTGGAGCCGCCACAGGTGCAGATCTTGGTGGTAGTAGCAAATATTCAAACCAGAACTTTGAAGGCTGAAGTGGAGAAGGGTTCCACGTGAACAGCAGTTGAACATGGGTCAGTCGGTCCTAAGAGATGGGCGAATGCCATTCAGAAGGGTGGGGCGATGGCCTACGTCGCCCCCGGACGATCGAAAGGGAGTCGGGTCGCGAGGCGTCCAGTGCGGTAATGCAAACTCTCCCGGAGAGTTTTCTTTTCTTTGTTAGGTTAGGCAGAGGGAGCAGCGTCCTCTTGGGGAACGCTATGATGGCTGACAAGCCTTAGATCAAGGGGGGTTAGGGTTAGGATATCTTAGGATTTTTTCCTATATTCTAACTTGTTCTTCCACCTCTGATTTTGCCTTATACAAACATGATAATATAACAAGAGGTTGTTCTTTTTTTTAAATGTTTGCCTTTGTGTCATCTAGGCTGTGAGCATTGGTTGGCGCTAGAGACCTAACACGATTCCTGCTCTCCAGCAGCAGCCCTTTGGGGGATGGCGGACATTTGCATTTGTATTAGAGATACACAGACAGCTGACCAGATAGAGTGTGAGAGTAGGTTTCAGACAGCCACATGTTTCAGCTGTCATTCAAAACTTGACTAAAATTATACCTGAGTTTCATAAAAAAACATACACAGAGAATCAGGATCAGAATCGGGTTTATTGCCAAGTACATTTACACATAAATACATTTAACAAAGGAAATAAAACAGAACTAGCAAGACTTAAATAATGAACTAGAAGAAGCAATTACAATATATAAAATAGAATTTAAAAATGTCAAATAAAAAAAATAATTAAAAAAACAAAATGTACAAAAGGTGCAATAGAGTGCATGTAAGAAAATAAATGTAAGTCCAGTGAGCGTTCTTGTACCACATAAAAACAGTTTCAGCCTTCACATTACTGTGATGTTCTCTGACTGTGGGCTGATGACAGTCTGTGTGATGTGAGACAGTTAAAGTTAGAGCACAACAACTTTATTGTTTGCTGCACAGAGATTTGACTTTTACATCTAGAGAAGTCTTAAGATGATAATGCACAAATATTTACAACTATTCACAGAGTTCTGGGACACAAACAAGGTGAGAGTCTGTGTTGGAAAGCAGGGGGGGGTTTGCCCTGATCCGTTTCCCTGGGCTGGAACACGAACAAGGCAAAATGTCTCAAAGATAATGCAGGAGGAGGAGCAAATCTAAGAGAGCCAAGCAAGGTTTGAGCCTTCTCCACGAAAAGAGTTCTTGTCCACTCCCTAGGGACACAGGAGTTCTTCGTTGACCTCAATGTCCCTGGTTGCGAGGAAAAGTATGAAGTCTTTTTCCTCCCCGTCCGTGTCCACAGTATACAACCTGGGCCTTAGGTTGGCTGCTGCTTTGGAGTGGTTGATGAACCTGCCAACAGTCTGCTGTTCAGGGTGGCACTCACAGGAAGCTGAATGTGCATCGATGCACATGGGCTGTCCTTTTTTGTTCTTGTAGAAGAACATGTATCCAGTCTCCTCCTCACTGGTGTTCTTGTGAATATCCTCGCCCTCTTCGGCTGTGATGACCCGCCCATGGTAGTCACAGACCACCTCACCAGTGTGGAAAATTCGGGTTGCAATGACACCCTTGCCCTTTCCTTCAATGTCTTTCACTAGAAGTCCTCTCCACTTCTGTGAATTGGTGAATTTCTTGATCTGATTAGAGTCCATCACCGTGTCTTCGGATCCTGAGGGCTTCCACTCTTTGACGATCTTGGCAGCAATGGGGAGGTTGATCTTCCATCCCTGCTTCGCTATCCAGGCGCTGACTCGGTTCTCAGTTGGGCGACGTCGGCAGAAGTAAGCTGTCAAGAAGATAGGTTTTGTTAGTCAAGAAGACTATAATTGACAACTTTGAATCATGTACATAGCATTGTTACATGAAAAAATGTTATTAAATGTTGAAAAACAAATTCTCACCAAGAACATGCTGCACACGCAGTCTCATCTGGGCCTTCAGCCAACGCTCGTACATCTTCCGCTGAAATTTGACGGACACCGCTTTGCGCTCGATAATATTTGGTACGTCCCCTTCCAGATTCACCGGGTGTGTTTCCAGAAGTCTGTCATATGCTGCTTGGATGTCCATCTTTGTTCCACACTTGTTGACAGCATCTCGGGCAGAGTCACGGACACCCCTACTGGAACCCTCTTCTGGAGACTCAGCACTACATAAAAAAAGATCATTATAAGAAGAGTTTAAGATTAGTGTTCAGTGTGCCTACATATAAATGATGGTGGCTTTGATTATGTTTTCAAATGGTTGATTGTATTTATTGTGTTGACAAGTATAAAAGATGCTTACCCTGAATCACCAGCCAGGGCAGCCAGCGAATACTGGCCCTCACAATAGCATCCGTCTTGGTGGCCGTCTCGAAGACTCTGCGTGCCAGCTGGCTGGTCACTGGCAGAAGGTTGTATCTAAAATGCAAGTTTAAAACAGTATATTAATATGACATTTGTTAACACATCTCTGAGACAGCTATTAATAGAAGTACATATTGGAGGGCAAATGAACCATGATGGTTAGCTTACTTTGAGTGCAGCCGCTTCAGGTCCTTGGAGGCATTGTAGATTGGCCTCCCCGTGCTGGAGATGAAGAATCGTTCCTCATCCTCTGTGTCGCCCCTCTTGCGCTTCTTGGAGTTCAGGAGTTGTGGACGCACCCGTGTGAAGTACATGTCAAACCACTGTTGGCAGAGGAAAAATAGGAATCAAGATTCATTTCTGCTTTGGAACAGGTTCTGACAGATTCTCACAGGAAATGTGATGAACTTACACACTCCTCCTCCTGTGACAGGGCAAACGTGGCCACTTGTCGTGTTGCAGTCCTGTGCTCTTTCACTCCAATGATGGTGTTGCCCTCCGTGTCTGTCTGTCTCATACTCCACTCCTGCACCTGCACACAACAAGAATGTCACATTGATCAGTAAGGGCAATGGCAAAACTGTCAGGTGAAATTTGGTGACATTGAACACAGAAGGAGCACAATAATACTCACAGTCATGTGCTCCACCACGCCTGGTCGTTGGAGGTGTTTCAGTATCACCACTGTCTCCAGATAGTACACCAAGAGAATGCTCTCACTTGACTCCAGGGTTGAACGTTTGTCCCTGAGCAGCTTCTCCATCACTCCCAAGAAGTCCTTCTTGGCAGCCCTCAGCACAGCCAAGCAGTCGCGTGGTGTCAGCTGAAGAGTCTCAGTCAACATGCTATACCTATGAGAATAAAGATCAAATGAATTAACAAATCAGAACACTACCTGCCACATTGCTCACATATCTGTAGCTTAATCCAGTGGAATGGGTGCAAACAATTAAACTTACCTCTTTTTGCTGATCTCTTTGCTCACTTGCTTGGAGCAGCTTTTCTGCAGAGACCCAATGAAGTCCATGAAGTGCTTGCAGTCCCCATGGAGTGTCTTATCCTCGTGCCTCAGGATGGTGTTGACGGTGTGGTACACCAGGAATCTGTCAGAGGAAGTACAAGTATTTCTATCTATCTATCTATCTATCTATCTATCTATCTATCTATCTATCTATCTATCTATCTATCTATCTATCTATCTATCTATCTATCTATCTATCTATCTATCTATCTATCTATCTATCTATCTATCTATCTATCTATCTATCTATCTATCTATCTATCTATCTATCCACTCCAAAGCAGCAGCCAACCTAAGGCCCAGGTTGTATACTGTGGACACGGACGGGGAGGAAAAAGACTTCATACTTTTCCTCGCAACCAGGGACATTGAGGTCAACGAAGAACTCCTGTTTCCCTAGGGAGTGGACAAGAGCTCTTTTCGTGGAGAAGGTGTGTTTATGGTAACAATTGCTATGTGTCTTGCATGTTTGTATACTGCTACTGGATGCCTTGAATTTCCCTCGGGATCAATAAAGTATCGATCTATCTATCTATCTATGTAACACATACAATCAGTTTTAGCCTTCATATTACTGTGATGTTCTCTGACTGTGGGGCTGATGAGACTCTGTGTGATGGGAGGGGAGAGGGGAGGGCAGGGACATTGTTCAGGAGGCTGACAGCAGAGGGGAAGAAACTTTTCTGGTGGCGAGAGGTTTTGTTTCCGATGGATCAAAACCTGGGGGAAGGGGAGGGAAGGGTCTCAAACAGTCCACGTCTGGGGTTTGAGGGGTCGGCCACAATCTCAGCTGCACGCCTCAGGGTCCTGGAGGCGTGCAGGTCGTGGAGAGATGGCAGGTTGCACCCAATCACCCTCTCTGCAGAGCGGCTGATACGTCCTTTGCTGTGGCTGCAGCTTACCAGACTGTGATGGAGGAGGAGAGGATGGACTCTATGATGGCAGTGTAGAAGTGAACCATCACGGTCTGTGGCAGGTTGAACTTCTTCAGCTGACGTAGGAAGTACATCCTCTGCTGTCCTTTCTTGATGAGGGAGGTGATGTTCAGCTCCCGCTCGAGGTCCTGGAAGATGATGGTCCCCAGGAAGCGGAACAAAAACACAAAAACAGTTTCTGAATTAGACACCAGTTATTAAGGACGGCTGTGGCTCAGTTGGTAGAGTGGTCGACTCTCAACCAGAAGGTCCAGGGTTCGATCCCCAGCTGAGCAACAGCATGTCCGATGTGTCCTTGGGCAAGACACTTAACCCTGGCGTTGTATGAATGGATTAGTGTTGTACTTACTCTCTGATGTACGTCGCTTTGGATAAAAAGCGTCTGCTAAGTGAATTGTAATTGTAATAAAACCTGGGGAGCCAGTTGCTGCCACAGAGACCCTGGTGGAGTACGAGGTGGAAATCTCAGATCGGGGGGTTCTGATCTCATCTTATCTTTCATATTCCTTCATCGTCATCGATTTCTTATCCACCTCAGTGCTCGTGTTTGTCTCACAGGGCTCTGTGGCAAGCAGCTCTGGCTCCCTCTGCTGGTTGTGTGGTGAGTCTGGAGATGGAGAGGATGCCACCAGCACGTCATCAAAACATACCTGTCTTCATCCAGGGTGTCTGCTGCTGCTGCCTTGTCTTCATCCAGGGTGTCTGCTGCTGCCTGGTCTTCATCCAGGGTGTCTGCTGCTGCCTGGTCTTCATCCAGGGTGTCTGCTGCTGCTGCCTGGTCTTCATCCAGGGTGTCTGCTGCTGCTGCCTGGTCTTCATTCAGGGTGTCTGCTGCTGCCTGGTCTTCATCCAGGGTGTCTGCTGCTGCTGCCTGGTCTTCATTCAGGGTGTCTGCTGCTGCCTGGTCTTCATCCAGGGTGTCTGCTGCTGCTGCCTGGTCTTCATCCAGGGTGTCTGCTGCTGCCTGGTCTTCATCCAGGGTGTCTGCTGCTGCTGCCTGGTATTCATCCAGGGTGTCTGCTGCTGCTGCCTGGTATTCATCCAGGGTGTCTGCTGCTGCCTGCTCCTGCCACTTTTCGTGGTACAAACATTGCCCTCCTCTTGGATGGTTGGAAGAGTTAGCTTGAACTTCTTCAATTCTTTGCCCTGAGATCACTTGTTCTTCTTCTTTCTCTTCTTTCTTTCCTCTGACTGAAAAATAAAAACACAAATAGTCAAGAATGACTTTTTACCCCTTGATGACCTTTGTGGTGAATTAGCTACATACTGCGTTAGGTCTCTATGCAGCTGAGATGACCTTTGTATCCCACTAATGCCTATTGATTCATATTCTACACATACCAGAATCCTATCAAATGCACAATGTCGCAGTCTATTGGTCAGAGGGTGAACTACCTCAGGTTTATATGAGCAGTTGACAGGTTTTTTTGTTTTAAGGAGATGACACTTGTCTTGCTTGCATTATACTGTAAGTTGACACTAGCAGTGATATAGATTGTCTGTAAAAGAGCTTTAGAAATCAAAGTGGCAGTCCTTACATCTTTATCAAAGCAAGAAATGTTCAAATAGGCCTACCAGACAAAGATAAGTAGAGGTGACAGCAAAAACATGTGTGCTTTGGTCAGCCTTTAAGTACTAATATTATGAGGGTGGGGCACAAAGCTCACAGATAACTTCAGCCACCTGAATAACAGCGCCATCTTGTGGCCTTTTTTTGGAAGAGGGGGTTAATCAGTGATAGGATCAAATCAAGAAAAACTGTGTTTTGTATTTGTAGAGGTCCCTATCTTCAGGCTCATTTAAAGACTAAAAGATTCAGGGGAAATGATTTGAAAAATTAATTAGCTAAAAATAAGTTCCAGTTTGTTGATATTTTTATAAAAAAATAGATATTGGAGATTTAAATACATTCAAATAAATAATGTGAAGTTATTATAATTGTTGGGTGTTAAAGGAGTTGTCCAAAGTTCATTTAAATCTCCATAGTAACCCAGGTTGCCAGGAGACAAGATTAGAAAATTAACTAATTTGAACAAAAACAAACTCAAAGTCATTTGAAACAAATCGCACTGAGAATAAATATTCACAGTGGTTTCAAAGTTTGATATTTTCAAGGATTTCTTCGACAAAGATCTTCATTAAGGACTTTTGCTCTCCAAACATCGACTGAACATCATCCTGAAACTCCAGAGTGTCAACATGGAGGACGTAAGATTGATTATTTGAATAAAACGACCTGTTTTACTGTCGACACGATCGGAACATTGAGATTAAACGAGGCGTGTGACTGATAAAGTAAATGAAGGACATTTAGAAGGTAGGGCCTACTCACATTAGCCTACACATGACAGACATTTGACAGAAAGTCAAAATAGTAACACAAAGCGTTTATTTGAAGGCCTTCAGACCAGGTCCAGTTCAAATAGGACCCACAAAAGAACTAGCCTAATGAAAGGAGGCTAACTTTGCCACAGATGTTGGCATAATGTGCATTGATCTCAATTTTCATGGTTTCTTATTTTCTCATCGTTAGGTTCATAATTCATCGTCTTTATTTCTGTTATTTCTGGACGAGTAGGCCTATCGCTCATTTTTAATCTACGTGTTGTAAACTTTTAAAATAGGCCAAAGGTTAGGCCTATGTGCGTTTTAAAAATAAACTGCATTTTAAATCTCCCTAGTAACCTGCTGCAGGTTGCCAGGTGATAGACGAGATAGGAACAGGAATTTATTCCAACAAAAACAAACTCAGATACAGCAGCAAATATCCAAAGTGGTTAAAAGTGTCATATTTTCAGTGTATATTATCTTCATCCAAAACGTTTCTCCTCCAATCGACAAGTGTTTGAGCATGCAGGACGTAAGAGGGATGCTTTGAATCAAATGAGGCCTGTTTTACTGTCCACACCATCAAACCTTTCTATTATAGCACATCAAAGATAACATGGACTCAAATCAGAGGTTTTTAACACTATTCACGTTTTGTCACAAACAAATATGAAAACATGTTTCTGTCATGATCTCTAAGTGTTTGATTTATATTGTGTTGAGAAAGAAACAGTGAAAGAAAGTTGAAGTTTGATCCTAAATGAATCTCTGTGAGTGTAAACTTCAATATGTTGATGGTTGAAGCACATTAAACCAACAATAAGAGAATAGAGAACATGCTGAAGAGAAACATGACTTTCTACTGTAAATACTCAGAAATGTGTCTTTGTATTTCTGACTTTTAATAATGTCAATGAATTATTATTGATTGTTGCTCATAACTTTATAGTGTGAGGATGTGAGGACTTTCTTTTTTAGAAAACATATTCTTCAGTTTATCACAGCTTTACATTTTGGGATTGTTTCTGTCTTTAGACGCACCCTGGATTCAGGATGGCCTACACCCTCGTCCAGGACCCAGGCTGGTCCAGCCCGAGGGTGATCCTGAGGAGGATCCCGCCTTCAGCCGGTTCTTCAGGAGGTTCATCACCCAGGTCCCCGCCTGTAACTCCTCCTAGCTCTCCTTTATCTCCTGCAGAGCTAATTCATCACTTATTTCCTTTAAACTCAGCAGTTGGTTTGTATTTCATCTCAAGAAGGATTGAAATCTTGTTTCAAAGCCTAAAGTAAATCACTGCTCCTTAACAACTTGAAGTGTCAGTAAAAGTCTTACTTGTAGTTATCTGATAGTTTAGTTTGTTGAACATTAAATACTGACCTTTATTCAAGTTCTTTATGGAAAAGATTTGGACATATTCCAAAGTGAACTTTCTTGAAAGCCTTGATCATTTTAGCAGCTGCTTCTATGGTGATCTTTTGACAAACTAAATATTGATCTGTTTACTTCTCAGGCCTTTGACTGCTTAAACATCTCAAATGTTTTATTGTGTTGTGAAAGAAACAGTGAAAGACATTTGGTTCAGGAACTTGAATTTTTTTTAGAGTGTGCACTTTGATCTTTTGAGAGATGATCCACTCAGGTCCCCTTCTGTTTCTCCTCCTGGCTGTCCCTCTAACCCCTTGCTCCTTGACCTTCAAGTGAGCTCCTCCTCTTCCTCCTCTCCCTTCTCCCCCCTCCTCCCCTCCCTCCTGTTCTCGCTCCTCCTCTCCCTCTTCCTCTCCCTCCTCTTCTCGCTCCTCCTCTCCCTACTCTTCTCGCTCCTCTTCTCCCTCCTCCTCTCCCTCCTCTTCTCGCTCCTCCTCTCCCTACTCTTCTCGCTCCTCTTCTCCCTCCTCCTCTCCCTCCTCTTCTCCCTCCTCCTCTCCCTCCTCTTCTCCCTCCTCTTCTCCCTCCTCCTCTCCCTCCTCTTCTCGCTCCTCTTCTCCCTCCTCTTCTCCCTCCTCTTCTCGCTCCTCTTCTCCCTCCTCCTCTCCCTCCTCATCTCCCTCCTCCTGTCCCTCCTCCTCTCCCTCCTCTTCTCGCTCCTCTTCTCCCTCCTCTTCTCGCTCCTCTTCTCCCTCCTCCTCTCCCTCCTCTTCTCCCTCCTCCTCTCCCTCCTCTTCTCCCTCCTCCTCTCCCTCCTCTTCTCGCTCCTCTTCTCGCTCCTCTTCTCCCTCCTCCTCTCCCTCCTCTTCTCCCTCCTCCTCTCCCTCCTCTTCTCCCTCCTCCTCTCCCTCCTCTTCTCCCTCCTCCTCTCCCTCCTCTTCTCCCTCCTCTTCTCGCTCCTCTTCTCCCTCCTCCTCTCCCTCCTCTTCTCCCTCCTCCTCTCCCTCCTCTTCTCCCTCCTCCTCTCCCTCCTCTTCTCCCTCCTCCTCTCCCTCCTCTTCTCGCTCCTCTTCTCCCTCCTCTTCTCCCTCCTCCTCTCCCTCCTCTTCTCGCTCCTCTTCTCCCTCCTCTTCTCCCTCCTCCTCTCCCTCCTCCTCTCCCTCCTCTTCTCGCTCCTCTTCTTCCTCCTCTTCTCCCTCCTCTTCTCCCTCCTCTTCTCCCTCCTCCTCTCCCTCCTCTTCTCGCTCCTCTTCTCCCTCCTCTTCTCCCTCCTCCTCTCCCTCCTCTTCTCGCTCCTCTTCTCCCTCCTCTTCTCCCTCCTCTTCTCCCTCCTCCTCTCCCTCCTCTTGTTGTTTTCTCTCTTTAGCTCTTTTGGCTCTTAGGGCACTTACTGATGGGTCTGATCACTCTGCACTTGTTAACATCTCGCTCCTCTCCAGCTCCTCCTCTCCTCCAAATATGGTCACAGAAGAAATTGTTGAATTTCAAACATATATATTTCAGCATTTTAATCAGCATCTCCTGCATATACGTAGTGGTTCTCATACAGCGCTCCTCCTCAGCTCCACCCTCTGCTCACAACATGGTCACCTGTGGCTCCAGGTAAAGGCTTAAAAAGGCTTAACAAAACCCAGGGTTATATCACAGTGGCTACATCCATTTTACAGTCTATGGCTGTGATGTGTTTGTGATGTTCTCACCTACTATAACTACATGTAGAAACTCATTCTGGAAACTAGCTGTTTTAGCAGCTAATGAATTGATGTCCAGACTTTTGGTCTGATAGCTTAGCATTTGCTAACTTCTTGCTCCTCTCTAGCTCCTCCTCCTCATGTCCAAATAAGGACACAGAAGAAACATTTGAATTAAAAAAATCTAGTAATGTGTAATTTCACCTTATTTATCTCCTGCATAAAGTGGTTCTCATATAACGCTCCTCCTCAGCTCCACCCTCTGCTCAGAACATGGTCACCTGTGGCTCCAGGTAACAAACGCTTTAAAAAGGCAACAGACCAATGTTTACATCACGGTGTTTACGTCACAGTCTGTGGCTGTGATGTCCAGACTTTTGGTCTGATAACTTGCTAACTTCTTGCTCCTCTCCAGCTCCTCCTCCTCATGTCCAAATATGGTCACATCAGCAATAACTGAAATTTAAAAAAAGACACCTGAATATGAAGTATGATAGCAATATAAGCTAACTGTACCTTGCTACATTGTTTGAATTGTAACGTGCATGGTTGTCAGCATTGTCAGATGAGAAGAGCAGGTACTTTGAGTTCCTGGTACCTGCCATTCTCCTGCTGCTCTAACCTTTGACATTAATGCGGGTAAGCAGCAAGTCTGCTATGTTTTATGCACTCTTGCATCTTAGTGAACTTCAGGATCATACTACATCAATGTCATAAACATTCTGCTCACTAGCTATTTGTCCAGCATTTCAATTAGCCATAGGCACAGACTGTTTGGTTATCTGGTGTTTGCTGGCATTTGGTTATAATGCACCTGAGGCTCCAGGTAACAACGGGCTTTAAAAAGGCAACAGACCAGTGAGTTATATCACAGTGACAACATCTATTAATGTTGTTGCTATGAACTTCTCATTGCTCTGGCTGTAGGCACATCTCAGTGTATTTACTCACTGAACATGAATTGATATCTTGTTTAGTGTTTGTCATTGATTGTTACAGCTCGTGTTTGAGATTCAGGTTTGTTGTCCACTTATTCTGGCAACAAGCTCGTGAACTAACAACGGGCTCAGACTGTCAGGTCACTTTTTGGTACGTTTTTGTTGGTAACCTCTTGCTCCTCTTCAACTCCTCGTCTCGTCCAAATACGCTAAACTCGGGCTCTTCAAACCTTAACGTGACGACGGTAAAAATAGAAAACTGGAAACTTGAAAGAATAGTAAAGGGATATAAATGTGATGTGATGTTTCTTCATAGGATGCTGTGTTGATGTGTAAATGTGTGCTGCTATGTGTTGTGTCATTATGTGACGTTGGGATGTTTTCTCATCTTTTTCTTGTGTTGTATGATGGTGTGTTTGTGTGTCATGTGTAAATGTGTGCTGTTATTCATGTCGTGTGTTGTCTTGTGTGTGTTGTGTCTTTATGCGTTCTGTTGTCATGTGTTGTCTCGTCATGTGATCTGATGATTAATGAGGTCACATGATATCAGGTCACGTGATGTGAGCTACATTTGTTTTCATCAAAATGAACTTTTGGTTCATTGAATGTCACAGCGTCTCTTTGATTCATTCTCTCAGCAGACAGGTGGGCTCTAGAAAAAAGGTGAGTTTGATTCCTACACAATGTTTGTTTGTAGCATGGGATCCTTTTTGATGTGTATTTTCTTCAGGAACAGGAGCTGAAACCAAAAGAAGAGCCACGAACAACACAACAGAAGAGACCGGAAGCAGCGCAGAGGAAACACACGGGATGAGGTTGAATGAAACGGCCGACGACGAGAGAGATGAAGAAAAGACAAGAGACAAGTGTCAATGGTAACTTCATGAAAACGCCTCTATAGACACTGAATATATAAGAAAACATGGCTCACTTTGAGAAACATTCTTCTGACAGTAAATGAAGTTTCTTTTTGAATAAACCATTTGATTGTTTGTTTCAGCTGAGACCTCAAAGCAAACAGAGGAGCTGACTCCATTTGAAGAGGAGTTTGGAGACAACGCAAGAGGTTGGCCCGATGTTTACAAAGAGTCAGCTGCAAAAACAAATCTGAATAAATATGGATCCATGAATAATCTTTCCTGTCAGCTGTTTATCTTTATTTGGATGTAGGGCTCATTGATATATCCTAATAATATCACCTTATTAAGGAACAAACAGCGTTTCTCTAAAATGTTTAATATCCTGACTCTGAATTATTTCATTTGAAGTTGATGTTCTGCTGCTGTTATCAGACCCGATATGATGCAATCGTGAAATCCATCTCACTCAACAGAGGAGTTGATCACATTTACAATTTCAAGAACATGTTGGTAAAATATCTGTAGAAAGCCATCTCTCTGTTCTTTTGGAGAAAGATCCACAGTGGAGAGTCATTGTGTCTCTGCTCCTTCAATACAACATTTTCAACCCAATATGACAATTCATTTGAGCTGTTGTAAAAATGTTCTCCACATCATGAGAAGTCCCTGCACTGTTATAGAGTGCTATACAAATGATCTCTGACTAAATCAAAGCTTACATTTCTCCAGGATAATGTGTCACAAACCTTTTCAAATCTAAACTTTTTATAAAGCATATAACACTCACTTGAAGACACAGGTCGTTTACAACATCCTTCAATCCAACTTTGGATCCAATGCAATCAAACAAAGTGTTCTAATGACAGCTTGAGAATATTTGCTGCAAAGAAAAGGTCTATTCACTCTGCAGGAACTCTTTTTAATAACAAAGTCAAAGAAATGATTACTCGTGTATTAATCCGAGTTTCTTTCCAACACACACAAAGATCTGTTTTGTGTTCAAAACAAATAACCTCTAGAATCCTCCACTAGAGGGAGCTACGTGTTAAGCACTATATGCTTCACACCCCTGCCAGTTCAAAGACAATTCTCTGGTTGATATCAGAATAAATCTGCTCCCTTTTTTCAAATATGAGTCAGTTTGGAGTTTGGTAAGGATCCTCATAATCTCTAAACTGAAGTTATTCATGTAGCAGCCAAGCCAGACCTTTTGTAATGCCCAGAGCTGAAATGATAGATGTTCTCAGTGCCGTCTGTTTCTTTTATGTGCGGCTGACCAAACATTTCACGAGTCCCAAATCTGCCCATAATGCATCAAGCCTCTGCCGCCTGGTCCTGCAGTGACGATTTAGAGGAGCAATGCAACTTCAAATGAGAAATAGTCATGTGGGCACTCATCAAACCGACTTCTCTTAAAGAAGCTAATGTGTGTATGATGAAGAGTGTTTACCTGGAGGATGCCAATGTTCAGAAAAAGGAACTCTACAGTGATGAGGAGGAACTGTATCCAAGCCCTCAGATGCCTGAGATCATGACCAGAGGTCCTTTCATCCAACAGCCATGTAGCTCCACTAATATTCAACCACCCTTGAGCCCTGTCATGAGGAGCCCTAACCTGAAGTCCCTACTAATTTTGAGAGTAGTTGCACCTCATGCTTCACACTGTAGAGCACCAGACCATGTCATCATTGATATCCCCCAACTTGTAGTGACACATGCACCTATCATAGATGACACAAACAATGCCAGAACAGATTCTGTAGTTGAGAGCATCGATAGTGTAACACCAGGTCCTGATCCTGTGGGGCGTTCTATCATGGAGAGATGTCGGCCTCGTAAACTCACTTACGATGAGCTACGAGAACCTTTGAGTTATAAGTTCATTCCTACAGGCCCTATCTACAATTTGATTTCACTTCTGTACCTACCAAATCAGATGTGCATGCAGAGACTCATGCAGTTCAGAGGGGGGAGATTGTAACCCAGGTCATTTTCTGTAGTTCACATGTTTACGTGTGTTTCATAAACACACGTGTTCTTTAAGGGATGGAAGCTTATTGGCAACACGTCAATCTGTAGAACAGAAAAATAACGCTCTGCAGATTGAAAGTGGTGAGTGAAAGAAGAGTTGTGGGTGAGAGTAGAGTGGTGCGAGGAGTATAACAGGTATTCCTGTCAATGAGGATTTGAAAAAGCTCAAACACAGTATTTGTGGGGCTGAGGTGAGTGGATTTGAAGACTGTAGATAACAAGCTATGTTGTAACTGTGGTGGGCAGCACAGGGTAAGTTAAGCAGAGGTTATGAAGAGGGTTCAAGGACAACGCAGAAGGGAAGAAACTGATGAAGGACACAAGATGTCAACAGCAATGGTAGGTTGAAAAGAGGAAATGAATCCAGCTCTGACAAGGGATACGTTGGTTGTGTGACCTGTGTGATAAATTGAACTCATCAGTTGAAACAAAAAAACAGAAAAAAATCAAAATAATTGTGAATGGAGCTGAGAGGTTTCTGGGTATGAAAGACGGGTCCTGGGAGCAGATCAATGACGGGAGGCAGGGAGGAGTGGGACGGCAGGTGGTACGACAAAACTTGAAATCCAGAGTTGAGAAAATATCAGTGAAGGAGGTAAAATCAGCAGAGAATGAAGTCATGTTACAGCATGAGGAAGAAATCAATGATACATCCAAAAACAGAACTCAATGAAACCATTGTGTTAGCACCACAAGGATCAGATTTGATATAAATAATAAAGATAAACCATCTAAGGATGTTTGAATTGAATTATATAACAGCGTTTGGGAGGGTGGACATTTTGACAGAAAGTTGGAATGAGTCTGTCATAGCTCTAATTTACAAACCAGACACAGATTGTACAAGTCCAGGGCATTACAGACCAGCTGCATTAACATGTGCAACATAATGGAGAAAATGATCAATGACATGTTTACATGGCAAACACAGGATACATGTCTCAATAGCATGTGGTTTAAAACACCATGGATCCAGCTTAATGTTTGGAACGTGATATTAGGAAGGCGTATATAAACAGTACAGAGTAGCAGAAGATTGAAAATAGGACACAATAGGAAAATATAACATGGCCTAAAGAAAGTTCAAATGACGAGTTAAAGTCATGGAGGCCAAATGAGAAAGTCAAAATACTGAGATCAAAAAGGTAGAGACAGAAAATCAAAGCTTTACCTCAAAATTTCACAAGTCAGAAATTAAGACAACCATCATTGTGAAATAAAAACATGTCCATCGCAGGTTTATGACAGTATTCACTCACAACAGGGAAACGTTTTCACCAGGGTCCTGTGTTTTGTGGATATATGCTGAATTTTCAAAAAGAAATCTACAGTAGTGCAGGTGGCATATAAAAGGTCCTTGTACATCTTAAAAGTTTGCCCATGAAGGCAGAACAGCAACAAGGCAGGACTAAGCCTTGCACACATGGGCAAGAAACTGTCATGAAGTGGAAAACAAGGAACTGGACCCCATTGCAGATACCACAATCAAATATTTAATTCAACAAAAAGACAAAAGGCAAACAAAAACTTCTTTTCAAAATCCAAAAAGGGAAACAAGGAGCCACTAGGAAAACACTTGCAGTCACCTGGAATGCCTGCAGAGAGAACCACACCCACATGCATCACACACAGCCATGCACTCAGGACACACAGGGGAGGAGAAACAGAGGGGGGAGACAGACAGAGGGAAACTAACAACATACAAGAGGAAGGGAGGGGCTGCCATGGGTTGGATCATGACACATTGATTGTGTTGAGGTTCTTCCCTTGTAAGGTCCCAGTGCTCTGCTCCATTGCAAACACAAGTTTACTGATCTTTGCCATTTGAAAGGTTTTGTCAGTCTGTCGGTAAAAGTCCCGCTGAACTCTGATGTCATGCCCCATGAACTTCACAACTTGTTCAAGCTCTTGTTCATTAAAGTCCAGGGGCCCGTTTCTGAAAGACGGTTCAACAAACTCTCAGTCTAACTCTGAGCTCTGAGTTGATTTACCCTCAGGTGGGAAACTCAGGTGGGAGTTTCCGGTTCCAGATCAGCTGATTTAAGTTCATTAAATCAACTCTGAGTAGGTTCACTCAGTGTTCAGCGCGTGCACCATGAGGATAAAAAGCCAACATTAATGGAGCCCCGATACTACGATTCACCATGGCAACAGGAGACAAAAAGAGATCCTCGTACTTTAACCATCTCGAAATATAACCTACATCTTCATGAGGACATACGGCGAATATGAACAGGTTTTTAGAAGGGGAAACAAGTAACACTGCTGCTGCGCAAAGGAGAGAGAGAAGTGATGTGGGGTACGACGGCTGCTCGCGTCAGCATGTAATGAAGTCTATTCATTTAATATTTCATCAGAATTATAATATCACAGGTCCAAACTGGTGGAATGGTGTTTAACCTAAAATGTATTTTCATTAAGATGAAATCCAGCAGAAGAAAAGCGACTTTAAAACAAAATGAAATATAAGAACAAACTGGGCTCATGGTGGTAATTAATCATATTTGACATATTAAAGAAAGTAACCTAACTTCATTCAGTGTCTATTTGAATGTGCATTAGGCCTATCGTTTTATTCCCAACATAATGCGGGTGTCACACACATAGGCTAAATGTCCTCTCACCTTTATCCTGTTTAGTTTATTAATTAGCTCTAATTAAATTAACATCTGATTAACAACGTAAATATAGACTCTTATTCTGTGTGGAATGCAGCCCCTTCATCTCCAGGCTCCTCGACTAAAAGACATGCCATGTTCGACAAAATAGTTCTTTTTATACGCTAGAGTATAGCCTACCTCACATATAATATTAAAACAACATTCCACAGCCAGCTTTCTACTACGCTCTGCGGAGCATGCCGCCAGCGCCGCTACGCTCTGTTTCAAATACGCTGCAGGTCTATTTTAGACAGAGCACGCTAAAAGTATACGTCAAGCTGGACAGAATAGAACGACCCGGACAGGAAGTCATACAAAGAAACACACAGAGCGTCCGGTCAATTTCAAAATAAAACACAATATACAGAATCGTATTTTCCATCACTTTATCAAAATGAGGTCAAAAGAGGCACAACGTGAACAACCAATCATCCTCAGAAAGACAAAGCAACATGTTCCATGAGTGCAGGGGTTTCTGCTTTGCTTTCCTCTGCACAGTCACATCCATGATGTATGTTGTCATCGCACCAGGTCAAAAAGATAAGGATTCTCAGCAGGTTTTCAGCTTCATCTCTCCTTTTCATTAACCAATCAATCGACACCATCATTCTCTCAGTCAAGAAAACAGCTACCTTCTTGCCTCTTTTACCCCGGATTTCTATGCTAGGTAGAAACTGGCTCAGCTCTCTCTCTAATGCAGACAGCGTTTCATAATGTCCTCATGTATGGGATTTGTACTTGCAGTCTTGTAGGTCTCAAGCGTGACGCTTCCCCCTCACGGCGTTTGTTGAAGATGATGACCTGCGTAAGAACAGTCTCATTAAACATCTTGTATGCTGATAAACTTGCCTGCTGTGACAGTTCCTCCCTCGTTGATCTCTATCTATGTTTTCCCAGTCTCCTTGGACACCTGCACATTCAGAGTGGATCCACATCTCCACATCCTTTGTGTGAAGTGTTCTGAGAGAGTGATGGAAACAGTTCATCTGATTGTAAAGCTGTGAATACCTCAAACATGTGCTCCCTAAACTGCTACTTTAATAACAAGAGAGATGTCACGTCTCCTCATAACTCTGCCATGATTATAACTATAGCTCTTTGTCCAGGCCAAGCAATGACAAGTGGACAATCCTAAAGTAGAGGAAATCATTACCATTCTATTTAAAACATTCTGTTTAATCACAGTTTAAAATGGCTGATCTCAACACTCAGGCCTTTGATCCTATGACAATCAATCAATCATCATGTATGTAGCGCTGATTCATAACAAATGTTATCTCAAGACGCTTTACAAAAGAGCATATGGGAGAAGCAGCAGGCCGTCCCCACCAACACTCTTGAGGATTCAGGAGCTCCCAGTAAAATCTGTGGTTAGTAACTAAGATTGACAGACATGCAGTAATATGACAGCAGCGTGGTGTCTCCTTAGTGTCCAACACTGGCTGGGAGTCAGATCTTCATTGTTCACAGATCAGTTCTTAACCTCAATCTCAGCTGCATGTTTGTCAAAAGAAATGATCAAGTCACAGTGAGCTTTTTTTGATGGTTTTGTGTTTGCATGTATGTATTTCAAAAGAGAGTTGTTCACTCTGATGTCCTTGTTTGGAAAGTGGAGCACCTGGAGCTTCCTTCTGACCATCTGAATCCAGATGAAAAGCTGTCATTCTTTACCTCCCCCTGCACAAATATCATAAAGTCAGTTGCTCCTTTAAAGACCAGGAAAGCAAAAAGCTAAATCTCCGCCCTGGCTCAATGACACCACGCCCTCCAGTGAAGCTGTAGTTAGGCAGAAAGAAATTAAAACACAAAGTCCAAGTCACGTATGACTTGCTAAAAGATTCCCTTGCTCAATTAAGACTCTGTCAAAGCAGCAAGGATAACATACTTCTCTAATCTCACACAAAACTCCAACAGACCCAAGGCTCTTTTTAAAAACCATAAACTCACTGACTAATCCATCTGACCACACCTCTCCAGTCTCTTCCACACTAACTAGCAAATTCCACCATCCTCTGCATCACAGCCTGACCCTCCCCCAGCTGTGCCGGTTTTTAATCAATGTGCTCCAATATGGCTCTCCTCTCTGCCAGAAATAGTCCTTCATTTGAAGCTCACAACATGCCCATCTGATTGTATTCCCCCTCGCCTACTGAAGAAACATTTAGCACTATCAGCCCTACTGTAGCATCCTCTCCATCATCAACAGCTGCCTCTCCACAGGATGCTTCCCAACAGATTTTAAACATGCAGTGGTTCAGCCTCTCCTAACCTAGATCCTAACATTTGATCACATTTTAGACCAATCTCCAAACTCCCATTACAATTCAAAATCCTGGAAAGAGGAATCTACCAACAAATTCATACATTTTCAAGAAACAATCAAATATTTGAAGCACTACCTGCATATTTGAGCAGGTAGTGCTGAAGTCACTGCACCGTGTGTGGGCCTTTTTCAAACCAACCCCTACACCCTCCCCCTCCGTGACGGAGTGCACTCTGTTAGAAGTCACACTCGCAGCTGAATGAAGTCCCCTTCATCAAGGTGTAGGGTAGAAATACATCGGCAGGTTTTGGGAAAAACTTCACTCTCTCAGGCGGAAACAGGAAGTGTGTGTTACCATGGTTTCTCAGCAGCGTCTTGCAGGAACAGTTTTTTTTTTTGTAGCTAATGCATTCTGTTAAAATCTTTATGTATATTTTTCTTATTTCTTCTCCAGTAAATTATATTAGTGTAGACTAATAACACAACTATCAGATGGAGCCTACATTCTTCATTGTAATTTATAATTGAATGTTCAGTTAATTTATTGTAATTTCATAGAACAGGTTGTCTTAATGAACGCACAGACAATATACTGTTGTTAAACATCAGAGCAGCTAAATGTTTATTTGTTGTAACTTTGTTGTAGATTTGACAAAGACATCAAAAGTAGAAAATGAAGAAATAAATATGAACAGAGAGAAGTTGTCTGCAACATGATTTAATATTCTTTAGTTTTTGCAACAGTGCCTGTAAATATAAAACACTTTACAATAAATAAACACCTAAACTGAAGGAGGAAAGAAGAGTAAGCTGATATTTGATCCTCATTTGAAGTTCTTAATGTTTGTATGATGATATTAAATGTCTATCTTAATTTGAGCAGTGTTTGTAGGCACGTTCACGGAACTTACATTTGTATAGGTTGCTTCTTCCATGACGACCGGACACAATAGGTGTTGCACGTGATCTGAACGTCGGCATCTGTGCAGACTCGCTGGCGGAGGGTTTAATAACCCACTACCACTCCCCGCTAATTGGTTTGGGACGGACTTAATATGGCGGACCCTCCGCGTGGCCGCGCAAACGGAGGGGTAGTGGGTAGGGAGAGGGTGTAGTGGCTGGTTTGAAAAAGACCCAGAGAGTCAGGGAGCAGGTAGTGTCATCAGTGGCGCTGTCCGGTGCTGAAGTCACTGCACTGTGTGAGTCAGGGAGCAGGTAGTGTCATCTGTGGCGCTGTCCGGTGCTGAAGTCACTGCACTGTGTGTGAGTCAGGGAGCAGGTAGTGTCATCTGTGGCGCTGTCCGGTGCTGAAGTCACTGCACTGTGTGAGTAAGGGAGCAGGTAGTGTCATCTGTGGCGCTGTCCGGTGCTGAAGTCACTGCACTGTGTGATTCAGGGAGCAGGTAGTGTCATCTGTGGCGCTGTCCGGTGCTGAAGTCACTGCACCGTGTGACTCAGGGAGCAGGTAGTGTCATCTGTGGCGCTGTCCGGTGCTGAAGTCACTGCACTGTGTGTGAGTCAGGGAGCAGGTAGTGTCATCAGTGGCGCTGTCCGGTGCTGAAGTCACTGCACCGTGTGACTCAGGGAGCAGGTAGTGTCATCAGTGGCGCTGTCCGGTGCTGAAGTCACTGCACCGTGTGACTCAGGGAGCAGGTAGTGTCATCAGTGGCGCTGTCCGGTGCTGAAGTCACTGTACCGTGTGACTCAGGGAGCAGGTAGTGTCATCAGTGGCGCTGTCCGGTGCTGAAGTCACTGCACCGTGTGACTCAGGGAGCAGGTAGTGTCATCAGTGGCGCTGTCCGGTGCTGAAGTCACTGCACCGTGTGACTCAGGGAGCAGGTAGTGTCATCAGTGGCGCTGTCCGGTGCTGAAGTCACTGCACCGTGTGAGTCAGGGAGCAGGTAGTGTCATCTGTGGCGCTGTCCGGTGCTGAAGTCACTGCACTGTGTGTAAGTCTTGTGACAGGAGTGGTGTCACATGTTCTGCCTGATGCTGAAGTGAATGAAGGTGATTGGATATGGCTTTGACAAAGGAAAAGTTGTCAGACTCAAAGGTTTTGCAGAATCTTTCTTCTAGTTTGTCTCACCTGTCTAAAACCCAGTGCTCAGATTTGGTTAAGTTGTTTGAATGTAACAAGTCTCTGTTTCCTGACGTTCATTCTCAGACAAACTTGATAATGCATGACATTCATCAGGGTGAAGCCCATTAAGCAGCATCTGTATCGGGTGAATTCAGATAAACGTTGCTGTCTGAAGCAGCAGCTTGATTACATGGTGCAGCATGACATTGCTGAGCCCAGCTGTAGTGTGTAGAGCTCCCTGTGTTTACTTGCTGATGAAGCTAATGGTGAAGATCTGTTCTGCACAGACTTCAGGAGAGTAAATGAGGTAAACAAAACCTGACTGTTATCCACTTCGTCGGATGGAGGACTGCGTAGATATTTGATATTAGGAGGGTTATTAACTCTAGCTCATGAGCGCAATGCTCAAACTAATTGGCACTAGGCTGCTATCGGTATGATGTGAACGGTGCTACTTTTTGGCCTGAAGGCGGCTGACAACACACGACACAGCAGTCAGTTTTTGTTGCAGCTTGTTCTTTGTCAGTTTGGTGTTTAGGGCCAGTTTTAAATGCTGCATAATCTCCCTTAAAGCAATGTGTCATGCATACTGAGAGCATACCTGTGAGAACTCCAGAGTAACAGCAGGTTCCCCCGGGTAGTCAAAGTTGTGCAGGTAATACGAGCAGAACATCATCTGGAAGCTGCTCGTTCACTATGACCTGGTCCACTGCGACCAAGAACATCTTGGTAGTGAGTGGCCAGTTACTTGTCAACAGTGCAGGTAGAGTATGAATACCATCATGTTGATGGAACCTGCCAGGTCAAGCCAGGAGCTGTGTTCTGCACACCGCTCAGCTGACTTCTTTCTTGAACAGCCAGTATTGTTTCTATACTGCAAAACAAAAACTGTGCCAAGTAAAAAATAAAAGGAAACAGGACATCAGGGTGCAGTACCCTCCTCCTGTCCCATTACCTGTGTAGACATACAAATGTTAAAATAGGTAAGACTGATAAATAATATTTGGCCCACCTACCAGAGACCACTTTGCAGGGTGTCCATGGTATCTTCATGGTGTCCACATCAGTTGCAATGGCATTGTCATGGACATTTAAGAACGTCTTGACTTGCTGCTCTTTGAAATGGGCAGGGTTCATTAGTACAGAGTTTCAGCAACTGCTGCCAGGGCTTGTCTCAGAAGAGTGCCTACTCTGCTGGAAGGTTCAGCTTTGACAAACTGAAAGTAGCGCAGGATTCTTCTGAACGTGGTGGCTGTGGACTCTTCAGAGCTCTCATCAATCTGGACACCTGTTAGTTCTCTGAAATGAAGACTCATTCCAGTTTCCTGCAGAGTAAAAATGTGTTCTTGAGGATCTCTTCTGTCTGCTTCAGTCCTGACAGTATGTCTCTCCTCTGTGAGGGAAACGTCTCCACCATTAGTCTTTCTATCTGCTTTGCATCTTTGAACATCTCTATGAGCTCTTCTTGTTTTGTTCCACCAGGAGGGAGCTGTGGCTCAGGGGAAATGCAGCCATATGTTTCTTTGCTCTTTGCATTGTCAGGGCTGTCACTTTCAGTCAGCCTTTTCTGGGCAGGAGGAGCTCAGAGTCGTCTGTAGTTATCTATCTGAGACATGAACTGTTTAACAAGTGAATCATACCCAGTGTCCACAAGCTGGCCCTCAATCTCATCTCGGTCAACCTCCTCTGCAAGAGGTGGTGGGGTAACAACGGTGGACAGAAGAAGGTGGGGTGGAGAGTGCTGAGGAGCGGAGATTGTTGGCTGAACAGCATCATGCAGAGAGGGTGGTATAGGGTCCGCTCCAGAAGATCCCATGTTTGTGGATGACAAAAATCATCATCACCACCACCATCAAGTGGAGGATGACATGGGGTTGCTGGTGCAAGTTCCACTGGGTCCACTGGAGTCTCTTGAAAGGATCTCTCAGTTGTTTGAGATGGTTAATCTTAGCTGGGTTGAATGGGTATATCCCTGACCCTCCAAAGCCAGCCTTGGCATTTGATGGTGTAGCAGCTTGCACCCAGGCCTTTGAAAACAGTTGCATGAACAATATCCTGTCAAGCTGTTTCCCTCCACTCACGCTGGTGATCCTTCATCCCTCGAGTCTCCAGTAGAGTTTGAAGCTCTTGAACAGTGCTCTGTCTGCTGGCTGCAGATAGTGTGTTGTGTGCAGGGTGGTAGGCTAAATACATGGATGTTGTTCTCTCTCATCATATTTAAAAAGTCAATATTGTACACATGAGAGGTGTGACCATCTACGAGGAGCACATGGGGCCGTGGATCATCTTTTGGAAGACTTTGCAGAAACCGCTTCCCCCATTCTGTGAACAAGTCAGCGTTTATCCACCCATTATCTGACATCTTCACAAAGGTATTCTTGGGAGCCCCGAAGAGCCAATCTGCCTTCATCCGCTTGCCCTTTTTTTGTTTCGCTCCTGCTCTGGCCCCTCCCCCTCGACCACCAGCGTCTCCTGGTGGTCGGGGTTCAGCACGTAGAACCAGCAGAAAAACTCACACATCAAGAAAAGAAACATTTAGTAGGACGTACGTGAATCAGGTACCCGGCCTGGTCAGACCCCTTCCTCCGCGCCTCCTCCAACTCTGCGTCTGTCATGTTGGTGAAGACACCAACATGGCCGAAGCTGCAGGCCCAGTAGGCTGCCAGGTAGCCATAGAATAGGTGCCTCTCTGCGGTGACGGAGGAGAGGTCTTCCTCCTCGCTCTCGAGAAGGTCTGATGAGAAAACAAAGAAAAGTAATGAATATCCTCCACATCACAGTCTCTGAGAAACAAACTGCCTGATGAGTCATGAGTCACTGTTACTGTGCAGAGAAACTTACCCAGCAGCTCGGGGATCTTTCTCCCTGCCTTCTCCAGGCAGGTCAATAGATCCTCCCAGCTGGGGACTTTCTCCAACTTGCTCCGCTTGACGGCCATCTTGTGGAGCGTGACCCGGCCTCCGATGGATTTAGTGGCCAGGTCTAGCTCCCGCAAGATGGCGCGGAGCTCTCGCTGATTCAACTTGCTGGAGCGAGGAGGGTTGTTGGTCAGGTATACCTGACAAAACGTTTCCTGTTTTTTGAATAAAACTGTGAGGTGGTCACAGCCATCCCTCTCCTCAGGGCGTGGCGGAGAATCTGTGAGGAGGAGAATGATTTACGAGAAAGTGTGTTAATTTAAGAACGTGATTAATCCACTGTTCTACTGGCAGCAGTGATGATGAAAGAAAAACACATCTTCAATGTTCACACAACAATGTAAACAAAAGGGTTTACTCACGCTCTTATTCTGGCGGGGTCGTTGAGGAACCTCCAGTCGGAGAGCCGGGTGATGTTGATGCCCATGAATAGTATGAAGGACTTCACCCGGCTCACCTTGGAGGTGGCATTCTCCCGCATCTTGAGGGATGGCAGAAGTCCCTCATGTGCCTCCTGGTAGCCATCCAGGTAGGTCTCTGTAGAAACACATCGTTTGTCATGTAAACACAGCTGTGGAGAGGGGGAGATCATTTAACTTTGAAATGCAATCACTTCTACTCACACATGCTGGGAGGAAGGGTGATCAGCCTCATCATGTTGCCCCGTCCTGACCCCTGGCTCCATGGGGAGAACACCTTGACAGGGGACGAGGTGGAGGCCCTCCTCTTGGCCATGTCGGCCTTGATGGTCTGGACCCCCCTCGTCCCCCGTCTGGTCTCCCTTGGAGCAGGGCCAGGTGCTGGGGGCATGGATACGGCTAATGTATACAGAACTGAATCACTTTGAGGTTTGTCAAAGTGAAAGGGGTTGAATGCTTTTGTAAACAACACCTTTCCTTTTTCATTGTCTGAAAAATGTCTGTTACATATTAGTAATACATTTAAAGTATGACTTTTATAAATGAAGGTCCTATCATGTCAATAAAAATGTGTACATACAGTATGACCTTCTCATCAGGAGCTGAGCAACCCTAAAGAAACTTCGCAAATCATTTCTCTAAATATACAGAGCCTGGTCATGTCCTGGTTAACCCCTGATGGCCTTGTCATGTGGGGTCTGGTTGTGATATTTGTTCCTTGTTGCTGACGGGTCGTTTGATCTCCAGACTACAAAGAAAGCAGATTCCTCGCCATCTCACGAATGGCGTTTCTCTGGAGGTGTAGGTGGAATGGTGATGTTCATCATATTACCCAATCACAAGGCCAAGCCATCCACTTCTTTCCATCTTGTTGAAAAGATTTTGCCCCTGGCTAAACCCTCAGAGCAGCAAGACAAACTCCCCTCTAACCCACATAGGGAGAAGATGGGGAGTCAATCTTTGTAAGCATCATGCACAGAGTGGGTGCCTTCCTGACATGACTCTAAAATACAAAAAGAAATCAGGTGGCCAACATTTGAATTTCATTTCTTGACTGTTCATATGTGATTTCTGGTTTCTGTTCAAGTCATGTGTTTTTAATACTTTGTTTTCACTGTTTAGGTCTCCAGCTGAGCTCCAGTCATTTCAGAAGCACATACTGATGTATGCCAGCAAGAGATTCAGCTTCAGCCCACCTGTTTACACAGCTCGCACCCTACTGGCTGCTTTGGATTATAACCATCATGTTCAGCGACCAGTGCAAAGAAAAGCTGCTGGCTCCATTCAGTAAGCTCTGAAAATGAAACAGAATGGTGCTATATTATAGAAGCTGAACATTATACATGTTCATGATGAAGCACATTTAGTGTATGAAGCACACATGAAGGGACAATGTAGAAGTGTTCTACTTTTATCATTTCACTCAGCACCTTTTCCACTTTGGCTCATATTCTCATTTTATGATGTCAGATACCGGAAGCTGTTCAGTAACAAGTCCTGGAAGTGGAGCCTGTACACAGTCAAGGTGGACTATGGTTACATTCCTGAGCTCCAGAAAGCCATCCTCCAAAAGCGCATCACAACACACAGAGGCATGCCACGCCGGAGAAGCCTGAGGCCTGATGACCCACGGCAGTATGGTAGACTCTGTGCTATTCCACCTCCAACCACAGAGGAGCTAGTGCAGACACAAGTCAGCTGAGGACAAGGTCTAGAAGTTCTTTCAGTGGGCCGCATGCAACATTCCCTCTCCAGAAAACACATGTGCATGTTTTTAACACAGGTGTTGGCATGCACCCCCTTTTCTTCTGACTCAGGGACTAGTACAGTGGACAATGTGCTAATATACAGTATATCTATAGACATATATGTCAATATGCTGCACGCTCTGTGTTTAATAATAACTGTTCTGTCTTTCCACAGGGGAAAGTTTACATGGTGTATATATTTGTAGGACTATTTCATTACTACCGTATTGTTCTACTTCTATCTAATGACTGTCAACATGTTTGTTTTCAACTTGTTGCTCTCTTTCACTGATTGTACTGCTCTGTTTTTGAGCTGTTGGAACAACCAAACGTCCCCCGATGGGGGATAAATAAAGGTGATCTTATAACATGTGTAGGATTTCTGGCATTGGTAATATATAGAGAGTGATATGAAAAGTGTTGTCTTTACCTTTGAAGCACACGTGCCTTCTTTGAATGACTCATGAAACTTATAATCTAGGACATATGTGAGGCAGAATAGTCTGAATCAAACTTCTAACATGCTGTTCTTTGTGCATTTCTAAGGACAAGGACTACCTGTGTGAACACCTGAACTTTGGATCCTCCCTCCCTATATGACTGCTGGAACTACTGTCCTCAGGGTCACATGTGGGCTGCAGGCCCAGCCCCCTCACACAAGAGGACTCTTTCTTCTTATGATGCCTACAAATACTTGTGTTGTCAAAGGTTTGATTGAAATCCATATTTGTATGTAATCAAATGTAAACCAACTTCAATGTGTTTCTATGGTTGCATATTATTCATATTTGATGTGTTCATCTTTCAGTGATTTCAAAAGTTGAAGAAAAGAAAGAAGGCAGAAACATTCAGCTACAATCAATAGACTCCAACAATATTTCTTACTAACACATGAGTGTACTGTTGTCACAGTCTACGTGGGAGAAAGCCCACATCATGCTGGTTGGGGTCAGGAAATCGGTCCCGTACCCTCCACACCACACAGCTTGGTGGGACAATTGGATTGCCATGACCCAGCAGGCCATACTGCCACACAACAAACTGTCTATTATCTTGGCTCACTGTGATCCTGTTTGGATCACCCTGATCCAGGAACAGGTTGAAGGATTATCACATCCAGAGTATCAGTCACTTCTTTTTTATTGGTGAGATCAGCACAATACAGACATTACAGAAGGAGGTCCATTGTTTTTCTGTAGAACATTTAACCCCCATTCACACCCCCACCCCCCATTACCACGCCCACCAACCATGAGACAGACCAGCTGGACAGAGTGAACAGAGTCAGCTGATCTTCAGTCAGCAGTGTTTCTCAGATCGACTCACCACACAGAGACACTGAAGAACCAAGAGAGATCCTAAACCCAGGATAGAGAGGTTCAGTGAATGTGGTGTTGAAGGTGTGGAGGTGGATCAGTGTGTCAGAGGAGACTCTGTAGAAGGACAGAGAGCCAGCAGGACAGTCCACATACACTGCTACTCTGTTAGAGACAGAGGAGGAGGAGGAGGAGGAGGAGGAGGAGGAGGAGGAGGAGGAGGAGGAGGAGGAGGAGGAGGAGGAGGAGGAGGAGGAGGAGGAGGAGGAGATGTTTGTTACTCTGTTATTGTGCCAGACATAGTAACCTCTACCAGAGCAGCTCAGACTCCAGGACTGATCATTACGTCCAAACATACATTCATCACTGTCTCCTCTCCTTCTGATTCCTCTGTAACTCACTGATACATAAACCCCTCCTCTCCACTCGACCTCCCAGTAACAGCGACCAGTCAGACCAGTCCTACACAGCAGCTGATGATAGCATTCAAATCTGTCTGGATGATCAGGATATGACTGAAGCTCCTCCACACGTGTCACCTTCCTGTTGTTGTCAGACATTTTCAGGTCTCTATTCACTGTGTTTGTGTCCAGTTCCAGCTCACAGGCGTCTGATGGAGAGAACGAGACACAACACAGCTGCAGGTTATCATCTGTTCATTCATCAACAACTTTACTGACAATCAAACTTACAGTTCATATTCAGCACTGAATGATGTTTGACAGCACTGAAATGTAATCATCCACTTCTAATCAAGTTCAAATGGAGTTACCGGGCATGGCACACGGCAGGGAAAGGACGCGCAGAGCGAGAGGGAGCTGCATCACTGCGGTCAAGTGAGCCGTCTTTTACAAAACCCCGGTCAAGCCAGCCGCCGCTCGAAAAATGATGCACGTCTATACAAGGATTTACGGTACGGGTGCTTGGAGCGCCCAACAAGGAGAAATGCGGCCGCGTATTTCAAAAACTTGTTATTAAATAAGAAATGAAAATAAAATCAAAATGTCATTACAACATTTATAATAGCCCTTTACATTTGAAGAAGTTTTTTCTGAACGATTTTGAGATCATTCAAGTTGAATTCTGCTCAAATCTCAATGAGAGCTTTGATATTTGGCTCATATTGACAGTGACAGGTGACATGAAACTTTCAATGGATTCTTGTTCTCATGTCCCTGGCTGTCATTCTGAGACTTTTCAGCAGATTTGACTGTAGTTTTTTAATTAAAGGTACATTCTGCTCAAATTGCATTGAGACGCTTTGATATCTTAGTGATTTCAATGATTTTATTTTGAAAAACCTGTGACAGGTGACAAAGATCTTTCAATAGATTCTTGTTCCTCCATTCCACTGCTGATAATTGTCAGGACCACAGCCAGGGACATGAGGAACAAGAATCCATTGAAAGTTTCATGTCACCTGTCACTGATGTTTCTAAATAAATGTTGAAGTGTAAATTAAATATCAGAGCGTCTCTATGCAACTAGAGCAGAATTAAACTGAATTTTTCTCCTAAACGTTTCAGTCAAAGCTTCTTAAAATGTAGAACTATTACAATTTATGCAATTCATTTTTATAATATTTTACACTTCTTATTTAATAACAAGTTGTCAAAATACGCGGTTGCTTTTCTCCTTTTTGGGCGCTCCAGGCACCCGTACCGTAAATCCTTGTATAGTGTTTATGCCTGGTATTATTTCATTCTATTGTATTTTTTCTCCCCTTATTTAATTCATGTAACATGCTTTAGCTGTTTTTTTTAACTTTTGCTATTGATGCTGTTTATATTCCTGTTTTTGCTGATGAACTAAATTTCCCCCATTGGGGGATCAATAAAGTTTATCCTTATCCTTAGACACGCATCATATTTCAAGTGGCGGCTGGCTTGAGCGGGGTTTTGTAAAAGACGGCTCACTTGAGCGCGGGAGCTGCATCCAGGAGAGCGGACATCAGAGACAAACTCCAGGTTTACAGACGACAGTGAAAAGTAAAATGAAAAGACCTGAGATGAATATCCACACTCGAGGTAATATATTTTATCCAGAGAATGCATATCCTTTAACTTGAAGGCTAAATAATAACTGAACATTTGGAGCGATAAGCAGAGGGATAAAACCACACTGAATAAGCTAGTCTATTTTTTCTGCTGAGCCGAAAGCTCAACCTCTGAAGGAGTAACCAAAGACAATTTTCCCCTGGTTTCCTTTAAATGTAAAGTTCTCTGAAAGATGTCGGAGGAGGAAAACACTTCTCTGTTTTTGTTGTGATGGACATCATATGGACAACGCTGCTGTGGAGGGCCCTACTCCTACCTATGTGGAGAGAGGCTTTCCCTCCAAGTCCAGATTGATCTTCTGCCAAGTTCAAAGGTCATCTCACAGAAAGCTTTATTTTGGAACCTGAAGTTCGGCAGATGACAGGTTTGTTAAGTTTTGACACTTTTATTAGTATGTGTTATTGTTCCTGTGTTCTACCAGAGAGACGGTTTGAGGTGCTTTACTTTATGCAGGCTGAGTTTTCTGACTGAAAAGATGACGCATGAAAAACTTCAAATAGTTTCCTTCACTGTAAATGGTAAACTTAACGCCATGACACACACAAAGATACTCTCGAAAATGAAAAAAGAAAGGGCTCATATTGTGTATTTACATGTAAAGGACGAAGAACATGATCAAAATATTCTTCTCCTCATACAAACCTAAACATAAACGGGGGGTTGCCATCTTGATATCCAATAAGATGAACACAAAGACAAGGCGGGCAGATTTATCCTAGTCAGGGGAACAATAGGTGGGAATGAAGTCACCCTACTGAATACTCACGCTCCTCCAGGGAGTGCTGTTTCCTTTTTTAAGAACATATTTGATAGAATGGTTAGCCACTCTGAAGGTGTCTTAATATGTGGAGGCGATCTAAATATTCACCTGCAGCCTAAACTAGATATATCAAATCATAAACACACCTCTACATCTGGTAGCAAACAGTTCAGGGATTTGATGAAAGATATCTCCCCCTCACCGGGTTTACTCCAGAAGTGATTATTTCATTATGTTCAGTAAGGATAGGTCAAAGGTTATTGAAGCAGATATTGGAACGATAGACCTGAGTGATCATGCTCCTGTTTATCTAACTGTTGATTTGGGGAAATGGCAAAGAAACTCCACCTGGAGGTTTAACTCTTTTGGAATACAAATGTATATAAGAGAGAATGAGAATGGAGAAACATCCCCTCCGATGCTATGGGATGCAGCGAAAGCTGTATCACGAGGCAAACTAATAGCCATTGCTTCCCTAAAGAAAAGCAACGTCAGAGAAAATAGCTTGAACTACAAAATCAGTTCAAATCACTTGAGGTTAGTCAGTGGATATTTTAACAAACTGAAATGAGGCGAGAAGGCCCCAGACGAGAGGGCATGAGACGAGAGGCTGCAGCCATGCCCGTCTCGGCGGTATGCAGCCTGGCAGTCCAGCCTGTGAGCCTGAGCTCAGGGCAACAAACCCCCACAGCTGTGTTTGCAGATCGTCAGACATTTGAAGATATGTCTACTTGCACAGCAGGAGTGTTACAAAAGCCACGTGTAAAATGAGGGCCAATGGAGAGGCCCGCCTCAGCTGTGAGCGATGATTTGTGAGTATGTTCAGGACAGAAAAAGCTCACTGCCATTATTAAATCTGTATGAGTATTCTCAAATAGTTTTGCCACAATAATAACTCCATACTTTTCTTTTTCTAAAGGTGTCTTAAAATATTTGAATGAAAAAAGAAATCTCATAAATATGTTTCAAACTTCCCCTCAGTGTTCCCAAAACGCCTCGTGGGAAAATGTTTCTGAAATGTTTCTTTTGACTTGAGTTCAAAAGTGACAAGTCCTGTCAACAAATACAAACATAGACATTTCATGAAGTTCAGGTGGACTTGATCCAAATGGTTTGATGGAAATAGAGCCAAATGTAATCATTAGGGCCCGAAGCACTGACAAGTGCGTAGGACCCTCTTGGAACCCAAATGATTATTTTTAGGGCCCGAAGCACTGACAAGTGCGTAGGACCCTCTTGGATCCCTTGTGATTATTTTTAGGGCCCGAAGCACTGACAAGTGCGTAGGACCCTCTTGAAACCCTTAGGATTATTAGGGCCCGAAGCACTGACAAGTGCGTAGGACCCTATTGAAACCCTTAAAAAAAAAAATTCTTTTTAGGGCCCGAAGCACTGACAAGTGCGTAGGACCCTATTGAAACCCTTGCGATTATTTTTCTTTTTTTTTTTGTTCCGCCACTTCGAAGCCACTTTTGAGGGCCTGAACGTGAATGAAAACTCACCAAAATGTGCAAGGTCATCAGGTCTGGCGAAAAATTTGATATTTTCGCCTTTTCGTAAAAAAAGTTTGCAAAATGGCTCAAGGGCGCCCCCTTGAAATTTTCAAAAAGGCCTCCCCATTGAGGTTTTTTTGTCCTACATGCATGAAAATGTGTATGCACATTAACCATGTCAGGACCTACATAAAATCCTCTTACACCCATAATCAAAACATTACAGGAAGTCAGCCATATTTTTTTGAATTTTAAAAAAATGGCTCAAAATGGCTCAAATTGGCATTTCACAGGTCACCTATTTGAATTAACTTGTTCGAAAGCGTTCATCCGATCGACGAAAACTCAGTGTTACTGTGTTCTAGACATGTTCAACATATTAAATTGTGCTCTACTCATCGAAAACTCAAAGGGCGTGGCCGTGGCGTGCGTTAAAAGTTTAACGTGCGTTTTGGCACATTGCCAAAAAAGTAAATGCTTATAACTCTAATGGGGAGTCATCAATCATCACCAAAAAATTCATGCATGATATATAGCCTGCCCTGAACATATCCATGATTGAATTTTTTTGATAAGTCACAGCACCACCTGTTGACAACAGGAAGTCACTACTTTTCAATTACCACTAGCCATTGCTGCACAGTAGCTCAATTCCCCCTCAAAATTGTTGTGGACCATGCTAACACCTTGGCCATACAAGACCTTCAAGCTCAAACACCTACGTCCAACGCTGTCATTCTACGGACGCATCGTTCGCCATCAAACAGGAAGTAGTTTTTTCACAGGCTTAACATTGTCCTACACTCCCGAAACGTCATACATATAATCCTGGTGGTGAAGTCAAACTTTTTGTATTCTTAAAATGAGTGGGCGTGGCTTAATGGCTCAGTAGCGCCCCCTATAATATTTCAAACACTCAGCCCCGGCGGCACGTTGAACCTACAATTCTGAATTTTTCTATGCATATCCATCTTGCCAAGACCAACAAAAAACCCTCTTACACCCATGCTCGAAATCCAACAGGAAGTCCAGTAGGATTTTTTGAAAGTAAAAAAAAACGCCATTTTCGATCGTTTACAGGACACCTATTTGAAGTAACTTGTTCGAAAGCGCTCATCCGATTGATGAAAACTCAGTGTTACTGTGTTCTAGACATGTTCAACATAATAAATTGTGCTCTACTCTTCGAAAACTCAAAGGGCGTGGCCGTGGCGTGCGGTCAAACTTTGATGTCTCAACGCGCCACTTTTAACCTTTCCAAAAGGCCTCTCCATAGAAATGTTTTCACGTACATGCATAACAATTTTCAAGCACATTAACCATGTCAGGACCTACATAAAATCCTCTGGCACCCATATTCAAAAACTAACAGGTAGTCCGCCATCATTTTTTTTGTGTGTAAAAAAATGCCTCAATTTTGTATTTCACAGGCTACCTATTTGAACGTATTTCCCCGAGCCACCATTTATCAGATCATCACAAAATTAGTGTCAGTGTGTTCTAGACATGTTAAAGATCCAAAGTTATGTGAAACCAAGATTCTACATAAAAGGGCGTGGCCATAGTGTACTGTCAAACTTTGATGTCTCGTGCACTCCCATGAAATTCTTTTAAAAGAACCCCCCCAGAGGTTTTTTCCCCGACATGCATGACATTTTTTCTGCATATTAACCATGTCAGGACTTACATAAAATGCCGCAGTGCCCATGGTCAAATCCCAAAAGGAGGTCCACCATCATTTTTTGAATGTATAAATAATGACCAAATTTTGCATTTTCAGTCTTCCTATTTTAACATACTTCCCTGACACCCTGTTCATGCAATCATTGCGAACTCAGTGTCAGTGTGTTCTAGACATGTTTAAGATCTTTCGTTGTACTCTGCATGATTTTACATAAAAGGGCGTGGCCTCGGTGTACTGTCAAACTTTCACTTTTACACCAATCAAACTGTAAGGCCTGCTGCTTGGTCACGTCTCGCAGTTGCACTCCCGCGGTCGCAACACACCCCGACATGCACGAAGTGCTTCGGGCCCTTCATCACCGCTTGCGGTTTTAATTAGGGCCCGAAGCACTGACAAGTGCGTAGGACCCTATTGGAACCCTTGTGATTATTTTTCTTCTTCTTTTTTTTTTTGTTCCTCCTCTTTGCAGCCACTTTTGAGGGCCTGAACGTGAATGAAAACTCACCAAAATGTGCAAGGTCATCAGGTCTGGCGAAAAATTTGATATTTTCGCATTTTCGGAAAGAAAGTTCACAAAATGGCTCAGTGGCGCCCTCTTGAAATTTTCAAAAAGGCCTCCCCATAGATGTTTTTTTGTCGTACATGCATGAAAATGTGTATGCACATTAACCATGTCAGGACCTACATAAAATCCTCTTACACCCATAGTCAAAACATTACAGGAAGTCGGCCATATTTTTTTGAATTTTAAAAAAATGGCTCAAAATGGCTCAAATTGGCGTTTCACAGGTCACCTATTTGAATTAACTTGTTCGAAAGCGTTCATCCGATCGACGAAAACTCAGTGTTACTGTGTTCTAGACATGTTCAACATATTAAATTGTGCTCAACTCTTCCAAAACTTAAAGGGCGTGGCCGTGGCGTGCGTTCAAAGTTTAACGTGCGTTTTGGCACATTGCCAAAAAATTAAATGCTTATAAGTCTAATGGGGAGTCATCAATCATCACCAAAAAAATCATGCATGATATATAGCCTGCCCTGAACATATCCATGATTGAAATGTTTTGATAAGTCACAGCGCCACCTGTTGACAACAGGAAGTCACTACTTTTCAATTACCACTAGCCATTGCTGCACAGTAGTTCAATTTCCCCTCAAAATTGTTGTGGACCATGCTAACACCTTGGCCATACAAGACTTTCAAGCTCAAACGCCTACGTCCAACGCTGTCATTCTACGGACGTATCGTTCGCCATCAAACAGGAAGTAGTTTTTTCACAGGCTTAACATTGTCCTACACTCCCAAAACGTCATACATATAATCCTGGTGGTTAAGTCAAACTTTTTGTATTATTAAAATGAGTGGGCGTGGCTTAATGGCTCAGTGGCGCCCCCTATAATATTTCAAACACTCAGCCCCGGCGGCACGTTGAACCTACAATTCTGAATTTTTCTATGCATATCCATCTTGCCAAGACCAACAAAAAACCCTCTTGCACCTATGCTTGAAATCCAACAGGAAGTCCAGTAGGATTTTTTGAAAGTCAAAAAAACGCGATTTTCGATCGTTTACAGGACACCTATTTGAAGTAACTTGTTCGAAAGCGCTCATCCGATTGATGAAAACTCAGTTTTACTGTGTTCTAGACATGTTCAACATATTAAATTGTGCTCTACTCTTCCAAAACTCAAAGGGCGTGGCCGTGGCGTGCGGTCAAACTTTGATGTCTCGATGCGCCACTTTTAACCTTTCCAAAAGGCCTCTCCATAGAATTTTTTTCACGTACATGCATAACAATTTTCAAGCACATTAACCATGTCAGGACCTACATAAAATACTCTGGCACTCATATTCAAAACATTACAGGAAGTGTGCCATCATTTTTTTTTTGTGTAAAAAAATGCCTCCATTTTGCATTTCACAGGCTACCTATTTGAACGTATTTCCCCGAGCCACCATTTATCCGATCATTACGTAATTAGTGTCAGTGTGTTCTAGACATGTTAAAGATCCAAAGTTATGTGAAACCAAGATTCTACATAAAAGGGCGTGGCCATGGTGTACTGTCAAACTTTGATGTCTCGTGCACTCCCATGAAATTCTTTCAAAAGGCCCCCCCCAGAGGTTTTTTCCCCGACATGCATGACATTTTTTCTGCATATTAACCATGTCAGGACTTACATAAAATGCCGCAGTGCCCATTGTCAAAACCCAAAAGGATGTCCACGCCCATTTTTTGAATGTATAAATAATGACCAAATTTTGCATTTTCAGTCTTCCTATTTTAACATACTTCCCTGAGATCCTGTTCATGCAATCATTGTGAACTCAGTGTCAGTGTGTTCTAGACATGTTTAAGATCTTTCGTTGTACTCCGCATGATTTTACATAAAAGGGCGTGGCCTCGGTGTACTGTCAAACTTTCACTTTTACACAAATCAAACTGTAAGGCCTGCTGCTTGGTCACGTCTCGCAGTTGCACTCCCGCGGTCGCAACACACCCCGACATGCACGAAGTGCTTCGGGCCCTTCATCACCGCTTGCGGTTTTAATTAGGGCCCGAAGCACTGACAAGTGCGTAGGACCCTATTGGATCCCTTGCGATTATTTTTATTTTTATTCTTCCGCCACTTCAAAGCCACTTTTGAGGGCCTGAACGTGAATGAAAACTCACCAAAATGTGCAAGGTCATCAGGTCTGGCGAAAAATTTGATATTTTCGCATTTTCGTAAAATAAGTTCGCAAAATGGCTCAGTGGCGCCCTCTTGTAATTTTCAAAAAGGCCTCCCCATAGATGTTTTTTTGTCGTACATGCATGAAAATGTGTATGCACATTAACCATGTCAGGACCTACATAAAATCCTCTTACACCCATAGTCAAAACATTACAGGAAGTCGGCCATATTTTTTTGAATTTTAAAAAAATGGCTCAAAATGGCTCAAATTGGCGTTTCACAGGTCACCTATTTGAATTAACTTGTTCGAAAGCGTTCATCCGATTGACGAAAACTCAGTGTTACTGTGTTCTAGACATGTTCAACATATTAAATTGTGCTCTACTCTTCCAAAACTCAAAGGGCGTGGCCGTGGCGTGCGTTCAAAGTTTAACGTGCGTTTTGGCACATTGCCAAAAAATTAAATGCTTATAACTCTAATGGGGAGTCATCAATCATCACCAAAAAAATCATGCATGATATATAGCCTGCCCTGAACATATCCATGATTGAAATTTTTTGATAAGTCACAGCGCCACCTGTTGACAACAGGAAGTCACTACTTTTCAATTACCACTAGCCATTGCTGCACAGTAGCTCAATTCCCCCTCAAAATTGTTGTGGACCATGCTAACACCTTGGCCATACAAGACTTTCAAGCTCAAACGCCTACGTCCAACGCTGTCATTCTACGGACGTATCGTTCGCCATCAAACAGGAAGTAGTTTTTTCACAGGCTTAACATTGTCCTACACTCCCGAACCATCATACATATAATCCTGGTGGTGAAGTCAAACTTTTTGTATTATTAAAATGAGTGGGCGTGGCTTAATGGCTCAGTGGCGCCCCCTATAATATTTCAAACACTCAGCCCCGGCGGCACGTTGAACCTACAATTCTGAATTTTTCTATGCATATCCATCTTGCCAAGACCAACAAAAAACCCTCTTGCACCCATGCTCGAAATCCAACAGGAAGTCCAGTAGGATTTTTTGAAAGTCAAAAAAACGCGATTTTCGATCGTTTACAGGACACCTATTTAAAGTAACTTGTTCGAAAGCGCTCATCCGATTGATGACAACTCAGTGTTACTGTGTTCTAGACATGTTCAACATATTAAATTGTGCTCTACTCTTCCAAAACTCAAAGGGCGTGGCCGTGGCGTGCGGTCAAACTTTGATGTCTCGTCGAGCCACTTTTAACCTTTCCAAAAGGCCTCTCCATAGAAATTTTTTCACGTACATGCATAACAATTTTCAAGCACATTAACCATGTCAGGACCTACATAAAATCCTCTTACACCCATAGTCAAAACATTACAGGAAGTCCGCCATCATTTTTTTTGTGTGTAAAAAATGCCTTAATTTTGCATTTCACAGGCTACCTATTTGAACGTATTTCCCCGAGCCACCATTTATCCGATCATTACGAAATTAGTGTCAGTGTGTTCTAGACATGTTAAAGATCCAAAGTTATGTGAAACCAAGATTCTACATAAAAGGGCGTGGCCATGGTGTACTGTCAAACTTTGATGTCTCGTGCACTCCCATGAAATTCTTTCAAAAGGCCCCCCCCAGAGGTTTTTTCCCTGACATGCATGACATTTTTTCTGCATATTAACCATGTCAGGAGTTACATAAAATGCCGCAGTGCCCATTGTCAAAACCCAAAAGGAAGTCCACCATCATTTTTTGAATGTATAAATAATGACCAAATTTTGCATTTTCAGTCTTCCTATTTTAACATACTTCCCTGAGACCCTGTTCATGCAATCATTGCGAACTCAGTGTCAGTGTGTTCTAGACATGTTTAAGATCTTTCGTTGTACTCTGCATGATTTTACATAAAAGGGCGTGGCCTCGGTGTACTGTCAAACTTTCACCTTTACACAAATCAAACTGTAAGGCCTGCTGCTTGGTCACGACTCGCCGTTGCACTGCCGCGGTCGCGACACACCCCGACATGCACGAAGTGCTTCGGGCCCTTCATCACCGCTTGCGGTTTTAATTAGGACCCTATTGAAACCCTTGCGATTATTTTTCTTTTTTTTTTTGTTCCGCCTCTTTGCAGCCACTTTTGAGGGCCTGAACGTGAATGAAAACTCACCAAAATGTGCAAGGTCATCAGGTCTGGCGAAAAATTTGATATTTTCGCATTTTCGTAAAAAAAGTTTGCAAAATGGCTCAGGGGCGCCCCCTTGAAATTTTCAAAAAGGCCTCCCCTTAGAGGTTTTTTTGTCCTACATGCATGAAAATGTGTATGCACATTAACCATGTCAGGACCTACATAAAATCCTCTTACACCCATAGTCAAAACATTACAGGAAGTCGGCCATATTTTTTTGAATTTTCAAAAAATGGCTCAAAATGGCTCAAATTGGCGTTTCACAGGTCACCTATTTGAATTAACTTGTTCGAAAGCGTTCATCCGATTGATGAAAACTCAATGTTACTGTGTTCTAGACATGTTCAACATATTAAATTGTGCTCAACTCTTCCAAAACTTAAAGGGCGTGGCCGTGGCGTGCGTTCAAAGTTTAACGTGCGTTTTGGCACATTGCCAAAAACTTAAATGCTTATAACTCTAATGGGGAGTCATCAATCATCACCAAAAAAATCATGCATGATATATAGCCTGCCCTGAACATATCCATGATTGAAATTTTTTGATAAGTCACAGCGCCACCTGTTGACAACAGGAAGTCACTACTTTTCAATTACCACTAGCCATTGCTGCACAGTAGCTCAATTCCCCCTCAAAATTGTTGTGGACCATGCTAACACCTTGGCCATACAAGACATTCAAGCTCAAACGCCTACGTCTAACGTTGTCATTTTACGGACGCATCGTTCGCCATCAAACAGGAAGTAGTTTTTTCACAGGCTTAACATAGTCCTACACTCCCGAAACGTCATATATACAATCTTGGTGGTAAAGTCAAAGACTTGATATCGTTCAAATGAGTGGGCGTGGCTTAATGGCTCAGTGGCGCCCCCTTCAATAATTCAAACACTCAGCCCCGGCGGCACGTTGAACCTACAATTCTGAATTTTTCTATGCATGTCCATCTTGCCAAGACCAACAAATAACCCTCTTGCACCCATGCTCGAAATCCAACAGGAAGTCCAGTAGGATTTTTTGAAAGTCAAAAAAATCGCGATTTTCGATCGTTTACAGGACACCTATTTGAAGTAACTTGTTCGAAAGCGCTCATCCGATTGATGAAAACTCAGTGTTACTGTGTTCTAGACATGTTCAACATATTAAATTGTGCTCTACTCTTCCAAAACTCAAAGGGCGTGGCCGTGGCGTGCGGTCAAACTTTGATGTCTCGTCGCGCCACTTTTAACCTTTCCAATAGGCCTCTCCATAGAAAGTTTTTCACGTACATGCATAACAATTTTCAAGCACATTAACCATGTCAGGACCTACATAAAATCCTCTGGAACCCATATTCAAAAACTAACAGGAAGTCCGCCATCATTTTTTTTGTGTGTAAAAAAATGCCTCAATTTTGCATTTCACAGGCTACCTATTTGAACGTATTTCCTCGAGCCATCATTTATCAGATCATTACGAAATTAGTGTCAGTGTGTTCTAGACATGTTAAAGATCCAAAGTTATGTGAAACCAAGATTCTACATAAAAGGGCGTGGCCCTGGCGTGCGGTCAAATTTGCATGTTTTTTTTAATCCATTTTTTAACCACAAAATGCCTATATGTCTGCCATGCAGAGGTCAATCATCACCAAATGTTTTCATGCATGATAAAGGTCCTGCCCTGAACACATCCATGCTTAAAATGTTTGTATTACTTACAGCGCCACCTGTTGACAACAGGAAGTTACTGCTTGTAAATTAGCACTAGCCATTGCTACACAGTTGATCATATCCTCTTCAAAAGGGTTGTGGACCGTCCTAAGACCTTGGCCATACTAAATTTTCAAGCTCAAATGTCTGCGTCAAACGCTCTCACCATACAGACGCGTCGTTCGCCACAAACATGAAGTAGTTTGTTGAGGGGCTTAATATAGTAGTAGAGTCACCAAACGTCATACACATGATCTCAGTAGGAAAGTTAAACTTGTCATGTGGGTATAGTAAGTGGGCGTGGCTAAATGGCTCAGTGGCGCCCCCTTGAAATTTTCAAAAAGGCCTCCCCATAGATGTTTTTTTGTCCTACATGCATGAACATTTGTATACCCATTAACCACGTCAGGACCTACATAAAATCCTCTTACACCCATAGTCAAAACATTACAGGAAGTCCGCCATTTTTTTTTGAATGCAACAAAAATGGCTGAAATTCGCATTTCACAGGTTACCTATTTGAACGAACTCCTTCGAAAGCGTTCATCCCATTGATGCAAACTCAGTGTCACTGTGTTCTACACATGTTGAAGATCTCCCGTTGTGCTCTGTACGTTATTTCGTCAAAGGGCGTGGCCGTGGCGTGCAGTCAAACTTTGATGTCTCGTCACACCACTTTTAACCTTTCCAAAAGGCCCCTCCTTAGACATTTTTTTCTCCTACATGCGTAACAATTTTTGTGCACATTAACCATGTCAGGACCTACATAAAATCCTGTTACACCCATAGTCAAAACATTACAGGAAGTCCGCCATAATTTGTTTTGTGTGTAAAAAAATGCCTTAATTTTGCATTTCACAGGCTACCTATTTGAACGTATTTCCCCGAGCCACCATTTATCCGATCATTACAAAATTAGTGTCAGTGTGTTCTAGACATGTTAAAGATCCAAAGTTATGTGAAACCAAGATTCTACATAAAAGGGCGTGGCCATGGTGTACTGTCAAACTTTGATGTCTCGTGCACTCCCATGAAATTCTTTCAAAAGGCCCCCCCCCCAGAGGTTTTTTCCCTGACATGCATGAAATTTTTTCTGCATGTAAACCATGTCAGGACTTACATAAAATGCCGCAGTGCCCATTGTCAAAACCAAAAGGAAGTCCACCATCATTTTTTAAATGTATAAATAATGACCAAATTTTGCATTTTCAGTCTTCCTATATTAACATACTTCCCTGACACCGTGTTCATGCAATCATTGCGAACTCAGTGTCAGTGTGTTCTAGACATGTTTAACATCTTTCGTTGTACTCTACATCATTTTACATAAAAGGGCGTGGCCTCGGTGTACTGTCAAACTTTCACCTTTACACAAATCAAACTGTAAGGCCTGCTGCTTGGTCACGTCTCGCCGTTGCACTCCCGCGGTCGCGACACACCCCGACATGCACGAAGTGCTTCGGGCCCTTCATCACCGCTTGCGGTTTTAATTAGGGCCCGAAGCACTGACAAGTGCGTAGGACCCTATTGAAACCCTTAAAAAAAAAAATTATTTTTATTATTATCGTTCTTTTTCTTCCTCCTCTTTGAAGCCACTTTTGAGGGCCTGAACGTGAATGAAAACTCACCAAAATGTGCAAGGTCATCAGGTCTGGCGAAAAATTTGATATTTTCGCATTTTCGTAAAATAAGTTCGCGAAATGGCTCAGTGGCGCCCCCTTAAAATTTTCAAAAAGGCCTCCCCATAGATGTTTTTTTGTCGTACATGCATGAAAATTTGTATGCACATTAACCATGTCAGGACCTACATAAAATCCCCTTACACCCATAGTCAAAACATTACAGGAAGTCGGCCATATTTTTTTGAATTTTAAAAAAATGGCTCAAAATGGCTCAAATTGGCGTTTCACAGGTCACCTATTTGAATTAACTTGTTCGAAAGCGTTCATCCGATTGACGAAAACTCAGTGTTACTGTGTTCTAGACATGTTCAACATATTAAATTGTGCTCAACTCTTCCAAAACTTAAAGGGCGTGGCCGTGGCGTGCGTTCAAAGTTTAACGTGCGTTTTGCTACATTGTCAAAAGATTAAATGCTTATAACTCTAATGGGGAGTCATCAATCATCACCAAAAAATTCATGCATGATATATAGCCTGCCCTGAACATATCCATGATTGAAATTTTTTGATAAGTCACAGCGCCACCTGTTGACAACAGGAAGTCACTACTTTTCAATTACCACTAGCCATTGTTGCACAGTAGCTCAATTCCCCCTCAAAATTGTTGTGGACCATGCTAACACCTTGGCCATACAAGACTTTCAAGCTCAAACGCCTACGTCCAACGCTGTGGTTCTACGGACGTATCGTTCGCCATCAAACAGGAAGTAGTTTTTTCACAGGCTTAACATTGTCCTACACTCCCGAAACGTCATACATATAATCCTGGTGGTAAAGCTAAAGATGTGATATCATTTAAATGAGTGGGCGTGGCTTAATGGCTCAGTGGCGCCCCCTATAATATTTCAAACACTCAGCCCCGGCGGCACGTTGAACCTACATTTCTGAATTTTTCTATGCATGTCCATCTTGCCAAGACCAACAAAAAACCCTCTTGCACCCATGCTCGAAATCCAACAGGAAGTCCAGTAGGATTTTTTGAAAGTCAAAAAATCGCGATTTTCCATCGTTTACAGGACACCTATTTGAATTAACTTGTTCGAAAGCGCTCATCCGATTGATGAAAACTCAGTGTTACTGTGTTCTAGACATGTTCAACATATTAAATTGTGCTCTACTCTTCCAAAACTCAAAGGGCGTGGCCGTGGCGTGCGGTCAAACTTTGATGTCTCGTCGCGCCACTTTTAACCTTTCCAAAAGGCCTCTCCATAGAAATGTTTTCACGTACATGCATAACAATTTTCAAGCACATTAACCATGTCAGGACCTACATAAAATCCTCTGGCACCCATATTCAAAAACTAACAGGTAGTCCGCCATCATTTTTTTTGTGTGTAAAAAAATGCCTAAATTTTGCATTTCACAGGCTACCTATTTGATTGATTTCCTCGAGCCACCATTTATCAGATCATTACGAAATTAGTGTCAGTGTGTTCTAGACATGTTAAAGATCCAAAGTTATGTGGAACCAAGATTCTACATAAAAGGGCGTGGCCCTGGCGTGCGGTCAAATTTGCATGTTTTTTTTTAATCCATTTTTTAACCACAAAATGCCTATATGTCTGCCATGCAGAGGTCAATCATCACCAAATGTGTCATGCATGATAAAGGTCCTGCCCTGAACACATCCCTGCTTAAAATATTTGTATTACTTACAGCGCCACCTGTTGACAACAGGAAGTTACTGCTTGTAAATTAGCACTAGCCATTGCTACACAGTTGATCATATCCTCTTCAAAAGGGTTGTGGACCGTCCTAAGACCTTGGCCATACTACCTTTTCAAGCTCAAATGTCTGCGTCAAACGCTCTCACCATACAGACGCATCGTTCGCCACAAACAGGAAGTAGTTTGTTGAAGGGCTTAATATAGACGTAGAGTCACCAAACGTCATACACATGATCTCGGTAGGAAAGTTAAACTTGTCATGTGGGTATAGTAAGTGGGCGTGGCTAAAATGCTCAGTGGCGCCCCCTTGAAATTTTCAAAAAGGCCTCCCCTTACATGTTTTTTTGTCCTACATGCATGAATATTTTTATGCCCATTAACAATGTCAGGACCTACATAAAATCCTCTTACACCCATTGTCAAAACATTACAGGAAGTCCGCCATATTTTTTTTTGTGTGTAAAAGAATGCCTTAATTTTGCATTTCACAGGCTACCTATTTGAACGTATTTCCCCGAGCCACCATTTTTCCGATCATTAAGAAATTAGTGTCAGTGTGTTCTAGACATGTTAAAGATCCAAAGTTATGTGAAACCAAGATTCTACATAAAAGGGCGTGGCCATGGTGTACTGTCAAACTTTGATGTCTCGTGCACTCCCATGAAATTCTTTCAAAAGGCCCCCCCCAGAGGTTTTTTCCCTGACATGCATGACATTTTTTCTGCATATTAACCATGTCAGGACTTACATAAAATGCCGCAGTGCCCATTGTCAAAACCCAAAAGGAAGTCCACCATCATTTTTTTGAATGTATAAATAATGACCAAATTTTGCATTTTCAGTCTTCCTATTTTAACATACTTCCCTGACACCCTGTTCATGCAATCATTGCGAACTCAGTGTCAGTGTGTTCTAGACATGTTTAAGATCTTTCGTTGTACTCTGCATGATTTTACATAAAAGGGCGTGGCCTCGGTGTACTGTCAAACTTTCACCTTTACACAAATCAAACTGTAAGGCCTGCTGCTTGGTCACGTCTCGCCGTTGCACTGCCGCGATTGCAACACACCCCGACATGCACGAAGTGCTTCGGGCCCTTCATCACCGCTTGCGGTTTTAATTTTTAGGGCCCGAAGCACTGACAAGTGCGTAGGACCCTATTGAAACCCTTAGGATTATTTTTATTTTCGTTCTTTTTCTTCCTCCTCTTTGCAGCCACTTTTGAGGGCCTGAACGTGAATGAAAACTCACCAAAATGTGCAAGGTCATCAGGTCTGGCGAAAAATTTGATATTTTTGCATTTTCGTAAAAAAAGTTCGCGAAATGGCTCAAGGGCGCCCCCTTGAAATTTTCAAAAAGGCCTCCCCATAGATGTTTTTTTGTCGTACATGCATGAAAATTTGTATGCACATTAACCATGTCAGGACCTACATAAAATCCTCTTACACCCATAGTCAAAACATTACAGGAAGTCGGCCATATTTTTTTGAATTTTAAAAAAATGGCTCAAAATGGCTCAAATTGGCGTTTCACAGGTCACCTATTTGAATTAACTTGTTCGAAAGCGTTCATCCCATCAACGAAAACTCAGTGTTACTGTGTTCTAGACATGTTCAACATATTAAATTGTGCTCAACTCTTCCAAAACTCAAAGGGTGTGGCCGTGGCGTGCGTTCAAAGTTTAACGTGCGTTTTGGCACATTGCCAAAAAATTAAATGCTTATAACTCTAATGGGGAGTCATCAATCATCACCAAAAAATTCATGCATGATATATAGCCTGCCCTGAACATATCCATGATTGAAATTTTTTGATAAGTCACAGCGCCACCTGTTGACAACAGGAAGTCACTACTTTTCAATTACCACTAGCCATTGCTGCACAGTAGCTCAATTCCCCCTCAAAATTGTTGTGGACCATGCTAACACCTTGGCCATACAAGACTTTCAAGCTCAAACACCTACGTCCAACGCTGTCGTTCTACGGACGTATCGTTCGCCATCAAACAGGAAGTACTTTTTTCACAGGCTTAACATTGTCCTACACTCCCGAAATGTCATACATATAATCCTGGTGGTGAAGTCAAACTTTTTGTATTATTAAAATGAGTGGGCGTGGCTTAATGGCTCAGTGGCGCCCCCTATAATATTTCAAACACTCAGCCCCGGTGGCACGTTGAACCTACAATTCTGAATTTTTCTATGCATATCCATCTTGCCAAGACCAACAAAAAACCCTCTTGCACCCATGCTCGAAATCCAACAGGAAGTCCAGTAGGATTTTTTGAAAGTCAAAAAAACGCGATTTTCGATCGTTTACAGGACACCTATTTGAAGTAACTTGTTCGAAAGCGCTCATCCGATTGATGAAAACTCAGTGTTACTGTGTTCTAGACATGTTCAACATATTAAATTGTGCTCTACTCTTCCAAAACTCAAAGGGCGTGGACGTGGCGTGCGGTCAAACTTTGATGTCTCGTCGCGCCACTTTTAACCTTTCCAAAAGGCCTCTCCATAGAAATGTTTTCACGTACATGCATAACAATTTTCAAGCACATTAACCATGTCAGGACCTACATAAAATCCTCTGGCACCCATATTCAAAAACTAACAGGTAGTCCGTCATCATTTTTTGTGTGTGTAAAAAAATGCCTCAATTTTGCATTTCACAGGCTACCTATTTGAACGTATTTCCCCAAGCCACCATTTATCAGATCATTACGAAATTAGTGTCAGTGTGTTTTAGACATGTTAAAGATCCACAGTTATGTGAAACCAAGATTCTACATAAAAGGGCGTGGCCATGGTGTACTGTCAAACTTTGATGTCTCGTGCACTCCCATGAAATTCTTTCAAAAGGCCCCCCCCCAGAGGTTTTTTCCCTGACATGCATGACATTTTTTCTGCATATTAACCATGTCAGGACTTACATAAAATGCCGCAGTGCCCATTGTCAAAACCCAAAAGGAAGTCTACCATCATTTTTTGAATGTATAAATAATGACCAAATTTTGCATTTTCAGTCTTCCTATTTTAACGTACTTCCCTGAGACCCTGTTCATGCAATCATTGTGAACTCAGTGTCAGTGTGTTCTAGACATGTTTAAGATCTTTCGTTGTACTCTGCATGATTTTACATAAAAGGGCGTGGCCTCGGTGTACTGTCAAACTTTCACTTTTACACAAATCAAACTGTAAGGCCTGCTGCTTGGTCACGTCTCGCCGTTGCACTGCCACGGTCGCAACACACCCCGACATGCACGAAGTGCTTCGGTCCCTTCATCACCGCTTGCGGTTTTAATTTCACTTCACATTTTTTATTGTGTAATATTTCAACTCTCATGAGTTTCCATCAGCCTCACTTTTATCATCACTTTGTGTTACTTCCAGCCCTCATCCAACATGTGCTGCTGTGTTCTGATGAAGAGAAATTAAAACACACTCACACTTCCTCAGACCAGGATCCAGTCTGTGCAGTCCACCATGGTCCAACCTGGAGGAAGAAACCAGATCAGAATCTACTTCATCCATCTTCATTTAAATCCACCGTCAGACAAGAAGCACAGTTCATCATTCAGAAACAATGAGACAGCTTCTGTGTGTCTGTCTGTACCTCAGTGTCTCCAGTCTGCAGTGTGGATCCTCCAGTCCAGCAGACAGCAGCTTCTCTCCTCGTTCTCCTGGATGATTGTAGCTCAGGTCCAGCTCTCTCAGGGGGGAGGAGCTTAGAGCTGAGGCCAGAGACGCACAACCTTCTTCTGTGATCAGACAGCCTGACAGACTACACACACACACACACACACACACACACACACACAGAGACACACACACACAGACACACACACACACACACAGACACACACACACAGAGACACACACACACACAGAGAAACACACACACACACACACACACACACAGACAGACACACACACACACACACACACACACACACACAGAGACACACTTACACACACACACAGAGAAACACACACACACACAGTGAGAGACACACACACACACACACCCACACAGAGACACACACACACAGAAACACAAACACAGACACACAGACACACACACACACACAGACACGCACACGCATGCACGCACTCACACACGCACACACACACACACAGTGTGAGATCAACACACACGCAGACACACAGACACACACACACACACACACACACACACACACACACACACACACACACACAGAGTGAGATAAACACACACACTGCTTTGACGTCAGCAGTGATGTAGAAAGCGTTCTTCATCTGAAGAAAAGCTTCTTTAGGTCTTTATGTTTGAACCATTATCCATGGTTTGTTTGTTTGTGGGGATTCTTCTCTTCAGCCCACACCTGTTTGAGTCCAGATCCTCATGAAGGACTTTCCTACCACACTGTTTGTTTAGAAGTCCAGATTCTAACTGTGGACCAAAACATCAAAGTGGTGACAAGCCTCTAAATCAGCTTCACTTTCAGAGAGATATCCCCTCCTTTGAAAATACAGTATCATAAAAAGACTACAAAGAACTTCATATTTCACTTCCTTTATTCCAGTCCAGCTTCCTCAGACTCAAAGACTGGGAGCTATAGAACCAGCTCAGAGCTTTACAGCTTTAATGTGGTAACAGTAAAACTTTAAACCACTCATTAAAGAAATGATTCATCAAGAACACATGATCTGAGAGGAATAATCAGCTGCACACTGACCTGAGAGAGTCCAGTCTACAGAGAGGACTCTTTAGTCCAGCAGACAGCAGCTTCACTCCTGAATCCTGCAGGTTGTTGTTGCTCAGGTCCAGCTCTCTCAGACTAGAGGACTGGGACCTGAGGACTGAGGACAGAGCTCCACAGCTATTCTCTGAGAGGTTACAGACACTCAGCCTGAAGAGGAGTTTTTTGATAAGTACATTAAAATATCAAATAAAAGAAGTACATGCAAGCTAATTGGGTAACCGTTTACATCAGGGGTGCCCAACCACGTGCCAAACCGCGATCGACTGATGTTAAGTTACTATAAAATACAATTTATTCATAAGAGAGAACGAGAGAGAGAGCGAGAGAGTGTGAGTGACAGAGAGAGAGAGCACGCATGTGAGAGTGCAGGCGCACGGGGAACAGAGCCGTGAGGAGCAAAACTCCCGTTAAAAAACAAATTCCCTCTCAACTCCTGCGGAGAAATAAGACTAAACCAAGAGTGCAGAATCACATCAGCTTCAGAGAGAGAGATAAGGTCTTTAAATGCACCTTACTCCAATCAAAACTGAAGCTTCTCATGCTTCGTTTTAATAATGTTAATGTACAGCTGCTTGCTGCTGATGCTGTTCTGAACTCCTTTAAATAACAGAACATCTAGTAGAACTCTTTAAAACGTGAAGCGTAGTCGTTGTGTATGTGTCTGTGAACATGCATTAAACTAAATTAATTTAGAGAGAAAAACACATTTGATATAAATACAAATGTAATATTAAAATAAACCCTAAGATTACAGTAAGAAAAGAAAAAGTGTGTCAGTAGATGTATTGTATTTATTGTTGTATTTTCTGTTTGTTGTGAGCGTATCAAATGTGTTTGAAGGCTGTCTGTAATGGCTACGGCTCCCTATGTGGACTGGTAGATCTTGGCAGACTGGCGACTTTAAAAGTAGATCTTGGTTCAAAAAAGGTTGGGCACCCCTGAGTTACATGAACAAATCCTGACCTGAGCGTTTCCAGTGTACAGGGCAGAGTCTCTAAACCACTACACAGCAGCTTCACTCCTGAATCCTGCAGGTTGTTGTTGCTCAGGTCCATCTCTCAGACTAGAGGACTGGGAGCTGAGGACTGAGGACAGAGCTCCACAGCTTCTCTCTGAGAGCTTACAGCCACTCAGCCTGAAGAGGATTCAGAAGAACACAAATGAAACAATTACAAACCATAGTTGTTATTTGTGAATAAAGAGAAGTACATTTAACCTGGATAGTTATGTGAGCACGTACAGAGCTTTGTTTGAAGCTTTGATCACAGGCAGCAGCCTCAGAAGAGCCTCCTCTGAAGCAGAGTATTTCTTCAGGTCAAACACGTCCAGATCTTTTTCTGATGACAGTAAGATGAAGACCAGAGCTGACCACTGAGCAGGAGACACTTCATCTGTGGAGAGACTTCCTGATCTCAGGGACTGTTGGATCTCCTCCACTAGAGAACGATCATTCAGTTCATTCAGACAGTGGAACAGATTGATGCTTTTCTCTGCAGACAGATCCACACTGATCTTCTCCTTGATGTACTCGACTGTTTCCTGATTGGTCTGTGAGCCACTTCCTGTGTGTGTCAGCAGACCTCGTATGTGATTCTGATTGGTCTGTGAGCCACTTCCTGTGTGTGTCAGCAGACCTCGTATGTGATTCTGATTGGTCTCTAGAGAAAGACCGAGGAGGAAGCGAAGGAACAAGTCCAGGTGTCCATTTGGACTCTGTAAGGCCTGCTCCACAGCACTCTGATATAAAAGTGTTGGTTTTTCTCTGAATACTTCAGACCACCAGGATGTTGTTTGTTCTTCTGACATCAGATTGACTCCAGAGTTGATGAAGGTCAGATAGATATGAAGAGCAGCCAGAAACTCCTGAACACTCAGATGGATGAAGCAGAACACCTTGTCCTGGTACAGTCCTCTCTCCTCTTTAAAGATCTGTGTGAACACTCCTGAGTACACTGAGGCTGCTCTGATATCGATGCCACACTCTGTCAGGTCTGATTCATAGAAGATCAGGTTTCCTTTCTGCAGCTGCTCAAAAGCCAGTTTTCCCAGAGACTGAATCATCTTCCTGCTCTCTGGACTCCAGTGTGGATCTGTCTCAGCTCCTCCATCATACTTGATGTTCTTCAGTTTGGACTGAACCACCAGGAAGTGGATGTACATCTCAGTCAGGGTCTTGGGCAGCTCTCCTCCCTCTCTGGTCTTCAGCACATCCTCCAGAACTGTAGCAGTGATCCAGCAGAAGACTGGGATGTGGCACATGATGCGGAGGCTTCGGGATGTCTTGATGTGGGGGATGATTCTGTTGGCCTGCTCCTCATCTCTGAATCTCTTCCTGAAGTACTCGTCCTTCTGTGGGTCAGTGAACCCTCTGACCTCTGTCACCATGTCAACACACTCAGGAGGGATCTGATTGGCTGCTGCAGGTCGTGTGGTTATCCAGAGGCGAGCAGAGGGAAGCAGTTTCCCCCTGATGAGGTTTGTCAGCAGCACATCCACTGAGGTGGACTCTGTGACATCAGTCAGGGTCTGGTTGTTTTTAAAGTCCAGAGGAAGTCGACACTCATCCAGACCGTCAAAGATGAACACAACCTGGAACTCTTCAAACCTGCAGATTCCTGCTTCTTTGGTTTCAGGAAAGAAGTGATGAACAAGTTCCACCAAGCTGAACTTTTTCTCTTTCAGCACATTCAGCTCTCTGAAAGTGAATGGAAATGTGAACTGTATGTCCTGGTTGGCTTTGTCTTCAGCCCAGTCCAGAGTGAACTTCTGTGTTAAGACTGTTTTCCCGATGCCAGCCACTCCCTTTGTCATCACTCTTCTGATTGGTTCATCTCTTCCAGGTGAGGCTTTAAAGATGTCTTCTTGTCTGATGGTTGTTTCTGGTCTGTGTGGTTTCCTGGATGCTGTTTCAATCTGTCTGACCTCGTGTTCATCATTGACCTCTCCAGTCCCTCCCTCTGTGATGTAGAGCTCTGTGTAGATCTGGTTCAGAAGGGTTGGGTTTCCTGCTTTAGCAATCCCCTCAAACACACACTGGAACTTCTTCTTCAGGTTAGATTTGAGTTTTTGTCGGCACTCTGCAGCGACAGTTCCTGAATAAAGAAAGACCTGAGATCAATGAACAGATCCTGATATAGATCACATGACTATCTGAGTTTGGAACTTTAAACCTCTTTGTCCTTTTTCTAAAATACTAAATCTGTTCAAATGTTCTTACTGCTCTGCAGACAGTCAGCCAGCTCCTCCTGCTTCATTCTCCTCAGGAAGTGGAGACTGATCTTCAAAAATGCCTCTTTACAGCTTCTCCCCTGCTCTTCATCCTCACTCTGACTCTCTAAGCATTCTGGGTAATCTGGACTCAGAACTCTGTGGACTCTCTTCAGCTCGTTCTTCACAAAGGTGACGATGTTCTCCTCCAGCAGCTGGAACAGAAGGAGACACTGGATCTTTAATATAAAGTGGTAGAACTCAACATGTGGTTCATGTGTCAGTCTGAAGGTCAGCTGGTCTAAACAGAACAATAACTTAGCATTACATTCTTGTAATGGTAGTATATGAAATAACAGTGTGTTGAACACACCATAAAGATGGAGTCCAGGTCTGTTAGATTCTGCTGGTCTGATTGATCTCTGTGAACCTCGGAGCTCTCCTGTTGAACTCTGTGACAGGACATATTACACAAGAAAACAATGGCTCATATATTATGAAGCTCTGAGATATGAGTCTTTGAACAACAGAGTCAGAACATTCACTTGATTTTTAATTCTGACCTTCCATCAGCAGGACGTCCATCTTTAAAGTTAATTAGACGACCTTTAGACCCGTCACTCTTCATGGACACACAGCTGGGTCCAGGAGAGTCTGCTCTCTGTCTCTTCATCCTGATACAAACAGACAGCTGGTTAATGAAAGCTTTTAGAACAAAGATCATTTGAATCAGATTGTTCCAGTTCAAACTAGCAGATGGATAATCAGTAATCAGGAGGCAGAGCTGAAGTTCTCCACAGTTCTCTCTGTTTCTATTAGAACAGTATCTCACTCAGAATACAGCCAACACTGTGTCTGTCCTCAAATTCTTCAGACTGATGAAATCAAAGTTAACAGAAGAAGACTCAAACAGAAACACAGCTCAGAAAGATGTCACCAGGAACAATAAAGGTTAGAAGTCCAACCTGCATTTTCAGTCACAAAGAACTCAGGCTAGCTACAGACAGATGTTCATGAAGATACTACCAGTGACCACCAGGGGGGGCAGAAGGACAACCTCAACATGATGAGCCACAGGACAAAGATTTATAAAAGAATGAATGATTACAGATCAAATGAATCCTCAATAAGGCCCACGACTGTGGCTCAGAGCGTAGAGTAAGATGTCCACTAATATCATGAATACTGTGAAGCTCATGCAGATCAACAGAAGTTTAAATCATCACAGAAAACTCTCCAACAGAACAGAAACCACTTGAACTGGACTTTGACTTGATCCAGGTAATAAAGTCTAATCTGTGCTGAAACCTTTAGGATGGGATCAGATCGTTCCTAATCAGGGGCGGATCTAGAGAAACATCCATGAGGTGGCATCGAGGTTTTAAAGGGTGTCAGAAATAAAGGCTGGTTTCATCTCAAGATATCAGATACTGCTGTTAAACAGTAATTGTGAGTCATCTTACCAGTGAGCATCTATTTCAATCTGAAACCAAACCATATTGAATCCATAGAAGCTCGATTAGCACCATAATGTATGGATGATGAACATTTGTGGACAGCTCTGGAAATGTAAGTTAGATGGAGGATAGTGACCAATCAGCCGGTGTTGAAGTTTCTTTGTTTGTTTGGGTCCAGACATGAGAATCCCTCCACTCCTCAGAGTCAGTTCAAATGGATGTAAGGCAGTTAGTAACAGTTCTGTGTGATAAGTGAAGCATTGAAAATCAAACAGCTTGTTAACAGAAATCATTTGATACGTCTTTAGTGAACAAAGCTTCAGAGCTACAGGACAGTCCCAGATGTAAATGATTCATAAACACACATACTCAACATACTGCTCCTAACTTCTGTGAAGAGTGAAACCTCAAACATATAGGCTAGGTGTAACTTATTCAAATCTAAATATGGAGCCTATATGCTCACCATGCACACTGTTGGTGACAAACTGTTTCCATCATCTTACCACACAATCCACTTATTGATTAGAGCTGTTTACTAGAATCAGCTTGGATTTAAAGTGCTGCTTTTTGAGGGTCTTGAACCTCAGTAGGGGAGTTAGGGCTCCTTCAATGGAATGATCTGGATCATTAACCTCTGCGTTGACACTTTTATGAACTCTGGGCGGCTTATTTACATTCTCATCTTCATCATTGAAAATCATTTGAGATGTTGACCTCACATTAGATGTAAACCTGCCAGGCTATCATTAAACATGTAATGATTAGAGTCAGAGAACAAGTTCAATTCTTTTATGTTTCCATTAGTTTATTGAGATATTAGGTCTACTATTAGATTTGAAATAGTCTACAGTTAATGCACACAGTGTCTGCAGTTTTTACCTGGAACAGTCTGCTGCTAGTCTCTGTCATCTGCCCCCCCCATGCCGCCCCTCTAGATCCGCCCCTGTTCCTGATGTTCACAGTTCATTTGTTCTCTCAGTTTTGAATCCTAAACTCTACAACATGATGACCTCTGATCAGCAGCTTCTGTCTTTGAAGTCAGCTGCTGCTCTCATTACTGGATGTGATGTTGTCAAAGACTCACAAACACACTGACATGGTTTATCATGTTGACTTCAATCACTGAATTCTTTGACAGCTGACTGTTGTACAGGTGAACAATGGGCTGCCACCTCCACCATTATATACTGATGACAGACTACAAAGTGCTGGACCACCACATGAGTCTTAAAACAAAGTCAGAGAATAAACTTCAGCAGGACGTCCATCTTTAAAGTCAATAAAACGATGGTTAGACCAGTCACTCTTCATGGACACACAGCTGGGTCCAGGAGAGTCTGCTCTCTGTCTCTTCATCCTGATACAAACAAACAACATTATTAGTTACTGTGAGCAGCAGATGAGACAGTGATGATGATGATGATGATGATGATGATGATGATGGAGTGATGAAGGTGCAGTGATGCTGAGCTGTGACATGGAGAAGAGTCATGGACAGTTAGAGATCGTCATCTCACCTCAGAGCTTCATGTTCCTCACACAGAGAGGTTTTAGAGGGAGGGACTCCCTCCTCTGTGTCCTCACACTGATCCATAGCAGAGCGCCCCCTGCTGGAAGAGCTGCACTCTGAGAAGAACCATCATTAAAGAGTTATTACATCTTCATATCAAACTTTTCAGAATCTTCACAGTTAAACTGGTCGTCCTGGAGCTTGACTGGGACAAAAATAAACATTCTTGTATTTGGACTGGTTACTCTCTCTCTCTCTTTTGACTGACTTCCTGGTGATCACACCCTTTCCCCCTCCACCTGTGGCTGCATGTTAGTAGGTACTGCTGCAGAAGAAGAAGTTAAACTAAGGATGCAGGCCTCCACACAGGCAGGAGGAAGAAACGTTCAACAGTCCCTGATAGACCACATGCAGCGTTACTGCTGTTTGTTTACGTCACACTGAAGCCAAACTATCAGCGCTACGTGGTTTATTATCAGTGACACGTTGATTCATTCCTGACCAGTGTTGGGACTAACACGTTACTTCTAATGCCACTACTATTTGTAACTAGTAACCAATGAGTTACTTTCCTTATTTGAATAACGCCGTTACAGTTACTGACATGACAAAGCACTCGTTATTCGTTACTTTATGTGAAACAGCCGACAACAGGCGGGCAAGATGACGCTAACGTCAGCACAGCAGCATCCTGGGAGAAAGAACGTCGAGCGTAGTAAACAAACACAGGCAGGGGGTTCATTCAGCGGTCAGCTTTCTGTCTCTGAAATACCCACATTATTTTCCCTGCTCGCTTTAAACGACAAGAATACAGCGGTGAGTTGTAGTCTGTGTGCAGGAAGGAAAACTTCTCTCACAAGAACAAAGCACCGAGCTTAACAACAACACACTTCTACTAAACTAGCTGTCGGAGAGCCCCGTGCTGCAGACACCGGAGACCCAGGGGCAGCTCACCTGAGCTCTGCAGACCAAGAAGGAGACACTCCATACAAACAGCCGGCTTGATTTAATACACCGCCTGCTCCACGATGTGTAAGCTGGACTAAAGACAGGTATGTTGACAGCAACGAGCTTCATCAACTAAGTCTGTTGCCTTCAGAGATCTACTCGGTAAAATACCTACACCTCGTCACAGCAGCGTTCTGCCACAGCGACACTAAATAATGTGAACATTAACGTGAGGATTGAAACAAGAAAGTAAGGCTGGAGTTACTTTCCCCAGTAACTAGTTACTTTTATAAAGCAGTAACTCTGTTAGTAACTCAGTTACTCTTTATAGTAGTAACTAGTAACTGTAACTAGTTACTCATTTTCAGTCATGTGCCCAACACTGTTCCTGACAGACTCCATGTTTCATTGAGTAACCTGCCACTAATGTCACATCATTCACTTATATTCAAATATCACTCGGCGTGTAGTGCCGGGCGGTCATCTCTCAGACGCTGCATGAAGTTTGATGTGTTTGTGTTTGTTCGACACTTTTTCCAGGGCGCCGTTGAATAACTCAGTGGTCATTCTTGATGTACACAAAATGCTCCCACACTGACGACTTCACTTGTTTCTTCGGTAGATGCAAAGTTTTGCTGCTCGTCCCTCTACTGCAGTGAAGCTAATGTAGCGTAGCATGACAGTGATAGAGATGGCAGAAATGGTGATAGACTTCCACAGGAAGTCACCCCGGACTGCATCGGTGAACATCCAGGGTTTGGACATTGAGATGGTGGAGACGTACAAATACCTGGGTGTTCACCTCAACAATAAACTGGGGGGAGAGATGTTCTTTATATGTTGAAAATAATACTTCTGTGAACTGAAAATAAATGTTTATACAGAGCACTTTTTCTGTAGGTGTCAGGTTATTGATCCCATAATGGTGATGAATGGTTGGATGACCCCCCTGTGAATTTATACCTAGGGGCCCAAAAGACTGAAGCATCCCCATTGGTTAGATCAATCTGACAGAGCTGTCTGATTGGAAGGAGACATTCAATAAGAGCTGATCATAGAGAATAACTACAGCAGACAGAGTTTGTCTTTATAAATCTATCTACTAGAATCACACAGCAGACTCTGATTTCACTGCTGTGATTCAAACAGACTTATAGATCCGTAATAAGGCCTCTACTCTGTGCTGATCTCTGCTGTGGGTGCAGAGGAGTGTTTGTGTTGCTTGGCAACCGTCCAGTTTCAGAGAAGTTGTGGAACCAGTTGAGCTGATGGAGTGATTCTTTTTAGTCCTGACTCATGAGGACAGACTCCACGCCCTCCCTCTGCTGTGTAACACTGTGCTGTTATCATGGTTAGCATAGCCTGCATGCTAACTGAGAGTCATTGTGTTCCCTGCACTTCTACTATAGTCAGAGCAGCTAATGACCCTGGTGGCTAACTGTTAGCTTACAGCTCTTTTTACACTTAAATTAAGCTGAGAGTCTTAAAAACAGTGAAAAGTGTCTCTTACCTTCAACACGGAGAACAGATCTGCGTCAGCACAGGACAGAGTCAGAGTCCAAACTACTGAGACCAGGAAATACCACAGCTGGTTCATCAAGATACCAACAGGTGATCACAGGGCACACCCTCCAGTAAGGCTGCAGTGAAGAGGCAGAAACCTGACACCAAGCAAATACAGGTGTCTGATGGATGTAAAGAGCTGCTTTGAGGAGACTAATTGGGACATATTTTTTCAGTCTTAGAGGATGCTGATGAACTTACAGACACCATCTTACATCAAATTTTGATGTGACAATGTGTCCGTAACCAAAACTGTGAACATTTTCCCAAACAATAAGTCCTGGGTTTCAAAACATTAGCCCCGTTTCGACCAAAGGCCCCCAGAACTAAAAGGTTCAGGGACTTCTCTTCAAGGAACTAAAAGGTTCCTGTGGCCAATGGTTGTCTGCGTTTCCACCGCTGCCTGAAGTTCTGGGAAGTTTATGCAAATCAGGCTGTATTGCTTTGCAAATGACTTAATTGATTAACAATAGAAGGGAGATGAGTGCTGTGTTTAGTGTCATTAAAGGAAAGAGGACTCTAATCAAAATGTTAGAAGAATTAACACTGGATACCTCACTCCCCTCATTTAACCAAGACACACATCTTAGGAAGAGAAATGATTTTAACCCCTGCAATGCATTTCTTAAAGTTAATATTGGGGTAAAGTATTTTATTTTTAGTATCTTCTGTTGTTTGCTTTTCTATTTATTTTGAGTTTAGTTAATTTGTTCTTAAAGTCATACTTAGTCTAACCTAATGTGTTTTTTTACCTTTTAATAATTGTAACAGTAAAACTTTGATTAAAGTAAAGGTAGGGTAAAAACAATGGGCTCTCAGCTGCAGTCTTTTAAACACAGTGGGTGATCTAACACCCTGCTGTGACTGACCAATCAGAGCCATTCAGCTCTGCAGGGGCTGCATGCCCTATTGTCAAAAGACCCTGGACCTTCAGAAAGTACATAACCCCTATCAGGGTCTTTTTTAGGGGTAAACTTCCACCCCAGAACTACATTTCTACCCTGGTAGATCTGGTGGAAACGCACGTAGTTCCTCAAAAAGACCATAGTTCTGGGGGATAGTTCCTCCGGTCGAAACGGGGCTATTGAAAAGTTGTCTAAATGAAAGGAAGGCTGCTTTCTGTACTGGTGATATGGAAATGCTGTGTGAACAGAGGAGACAATTAAGAGGATGCAGTCAACATGGGTCTGAACTACATCCTGCATCACCTTGACTCCCCAGGGACCTACGCTAGGATCCTGTTTGTGGACTTCAGCTCGGCATTCAACACCATCATCCCGGATATCCTGCACCGTAAACTCACCCAGCTCACTGTGCCTGCCTCCACCTGTCAGTGGATCACCAACTTCCTGACTGACAGGAGGCAGCAGGTGAGGCTGGGGAGCATCACGTCCGGCACCCGGACAATCAGCACTGGCGCCCCCCAGGGGTGTGTTCTCTCCCCTCTGCTCTTCTCCCTCTACACCAATGACTGCACCTCAGGGGACCCTTCTGTGAAACTCCTGAAGTTCGCAGACGACACCACCATCATCGGTCTCATCCAGGACGGTGACGAGTCTGCCTACAGACGGGAGGTGGAACAGCTGTCTCTCTGGTGCAGTCAGAACCATCTGGAGCTGAACCCGCTCAAGACTGTGGAGATGGCAGTGGACTTCACGTGAAGCCCCCCCTCACCATTCTGAACAGCACAGTGTCTACTGTGGACTCTTTCAGGTTCCTGGGGTTCCACAATCTCACAGGACCTGAAGTGGACCTCCCACATAGACACAATCAGACAGAATGCACAGCAGAGGATGAACTTCCTGCGTCAGCTCAGGAAGTCAGACCTGTCGCTGTGAAGTACCAGTAACCTCAGTTTCTTCCCCCAGGCTGTCACTCTGATGAACGCTAAACAGTCACAGAGTGTCAGACCTGCTGCTGTGAAGTACCAGTAACCTCAGTTTCTTCCCCCAGGCTGTCACTCTGATGAACGCTAAACAGTCACAGAGTGTCAGACCTGCTGCTGTGAAGTACCAGTAACCTCAGTTTCTTCCCCCAGGCTGTCACTCTGATGAACGCTAAACAGTCACAGAGTGTCAGACCTGTCACTGTGTAATAAACCCTGGAACAAAACTGTCACTGTGAATGTACATATACGTAAATATATGCTATTTTTATTTTATTTAAATTATCTACACACACTCTTTAATGTAAATACTGTAAAAATATCAACCTCATGTTTACTTCAGCATCTTTTGCACTACTCACCACTGCACTATTATCTTATTTAGTCTTGTACATATTAGTCTTTAATTCTGTTTATTTTTTAGTTTATTGTTGATATTTAATTTTTTTCATCTTTGTACAAAGAGAGCAGTCTACCAAAGTTAAATTCCTTGTGTGTTAAACATACCTGGCCAATAAAGCTGATTCTTATTCTGTTTTCACTGCTGTGATTCAAACATACTTATAGATCTGCGTAATAAGGCCTCTGCTCTGTGCTGATCTCTGCTGTGGGTGCAGAGGAGTATGGAGTCAGATCAGTCTCAATATTCATGAATGCACACAGAAGGATTAACAAATGTATTTCAATGCACACACAAATAGATATCATTCTATATAAATGTAAAAAAAATTCACAAATAAAAAAACAAGATTCACAAACGTATTTCCGATTCACACACAAATAGGTATCATTCTATATAAATGTAAAACAAATCCACAAATATATGATCCATGTGGATCTGGTTACATTTATATACGAACTGTTATGTCTGCATTTACAGACTGTTTGTCTTGTGTGAACCTCATTGCATTCGTGTGTGGGATTTTTGAGACTCCCCTGCCGTGGTTCGATTCACAAATGCATTTTTTTCAACAGGGAAGTGTCTGTAGCCTATCAGATGTCTCCTTCCTTTTCAGCCAATCACAGTAGTGTAGATTCGAGGGTATGTTTTAATGTGATCACTAAGCGTTACATCTGCGCAGACAGCGATTAGCCTAGCTGTCTGATTCAAGTCATCTGTGTGCTATTTTGAAGAGTACAAATAAAGATTTTCTGTCTGACATTTGTCGGTTTTAACTTACTTTGTGACTCCGCAAACTCTTAGCGAGTGTTATACGAATATGCCCCTTTGTGTACAGCTCAGTGCGCATGCGTGTGGATGGTGAGGAGAGGCAGAGCGGAGGCCCGTTTGTGTTTGATCGGTGTGTGCGCGAGTCACGTTGTTGATGCCGGGGACCGGAGCAGTGTCAGAGCAGAGAAACGACTGAATGTACAGTTTGACCTCGGTGTGTGTAATAAACGGACCGACTCCTCAAGAAACAAGCCGGATTCTCCGTGTCTGCTTACTACCTGCTGCTGTTCAGTAAAAGTGACACTTCAGCCCTGGAGCTGGAGCAGACCAGTCTCCCTAGTGCGCTCTGACCACGGTCAGAAAGCAGGAAAAGATAACACTAGTAACGTCAATGTTATCTTTTCTAAATAGATGTTGGCACTGTTCATTCTCATAATGGGGACGTGAACGATGTTATTTGGATGTTATTTGGTGGTCAACGTGATTACGATAGTAAACAATGAGTCCTAAAGCCCCCAACACATCGGCAGAAATATCACCAGTTTATTCAACACCTGTTAAACCGTCACACCGGTGAGACAGTATGTACATACATAACCACACACTTCAATATACCCACCACGATAAACAACTTTCCATCTATAGTACGACAATATCAGAGATGATTTGTAGGCTACTCTTCAGAATAGCACACAGATGACTTGAATCAGACAGCTAGGCTAATCGCTGTCTGCGCAGATGTAACGCTTAGTGATCACATTAAAACATACCCTCGAATCTACACTACTGTGATTGGCTGAACAGGAAGGAGACATCTGATAGGCTACAGACACTTCCCTGTTGAAAAAAATGCATTTGTGAATCGAACCACAGGGGAGTCTCAAGATATATATTATATAGAATGATACCTATTTGTGTGTGAATCGGAAATACGTTTGTGAATCTTGTTTTTTTATTTGTGGATTTTTTTACATTTATATACAATGATATCTATTTGTGTGTGCATTGAAATACATTTGTGAATCATTCTGTGTGCATTCATGAATATTGAGACTGATCTGACTCCATAGAGGAGTGTTTGTGTTGCTTGAAAACTGTCCAGTTTCAGAGAAGTTGTGGAACCAGTTGAGCTGATGGAGTGATTATTTTTAGTCCTGACTCATGAGCACAGACTCCACGCCTTCCCTCTGCTGTGTAACACTGTGCTGTTAGCATGGTTAGCATAGCCTGCATGCTAACTGAGAGTCATTGTGTTCCCTGCACTTCTACTATAGTCAGAGCAGCTAATGACCCTGGTGGCTAACTGTTAGCTTACAGCTCTTTTTACACTTAAATTAAGCTGAGAGTCTTAAAAACAGTGAAAAGTGTCTCTTACCTTCAACACGGAGAACAGATCTGCGTCAGCACAGGACAGAGTCAGAGTCCAAACTACTGAGACCAGGAAATACCACAGCTGGTTCATCAAGTCAAGTCAGGTTTATTTGTATAGCACATTTAAAAACAGCTTCAGCACATCAAACTGCTGTACAGGCAATGCATCAAAAAAGGACGCACCAATAGAGAAAGACATTTAAGATAACAAGAGGAAAACAACAATAGAAAACTTGCATACATACAGTACATACACATATATATATATATATATATATCCATGCAGGTAACACTTTACTTTACAGGTCCGCAAATTTCGTCGTAATTAGGTGATAATTAGACGATAATTAGACAAACTTTTGTATTATTTCTTTGAAATTACCCCCGAATTTCATGACAATTGGGTGAAAATTAGCACGTAACTTAGTACATTTAGAGACTGTAGGTACCACGAGCAGGCCCGATAACTGAAGGCTCTACCTCCCATAGTACATTTAGAGACCGTAGGTACCATGAGCAGGCCTGATAACTGAAGGCTCTACCTCCCATAGTACATTTAGAAACTGTAGGTACCACGAGCAGGCCTGATAACTAAAGGCTCTACCTCCCATAGTACATTTAGAGACTGTAGGTACCACGAGCAGGCCTGATAACTGAAGGCTCTACCTCCCATAGTACATTTAGAGACTGTAGGTACCACGAGCAGGCCCGATAACTGAAGGCTCTACCTCCCATAGTACATTTAGAGACCGTAGGTACCATGAGCAGGCCTGATAACTGAAGGCTCTACCTCCCATAGTACATTTAGAAACTGTAGGTACCACGAGCAGGCCTGATAACTAAAGGCTCTACCTCCCATAGTACATTTAGAGACTGTAGGTACCACGAGCAGGCCTGATAACTGAAGGCTCTACCTCCCATAGTACATTTAGAGACTGTAGGTACCACGAGCAGGCCCGATAACTGAAGGCTCTACCTCCCATAGTACATTTAGAGACCGTAGGTACCACAAGCAGGACCGATAACTGAAGGCTCTACCTACCATAGAACATTTAGAGACCGTAGGTACCACGAGCAGGCCTGATAACTGAAGGCTCTACCTACCATAGTACATTTAGAGACTGTAGGTACCACGAGCAGGCCCGATAACTGAAGGCTCTACCTCCCATAGTACATTTAGAGACCGTAGGTACCATGAGCAGGCCTGATAACTGAAGGCTCTACCTCCCATAGTACATTTAGAGACTGTAGGTACCACGAGCAGGCCTGATAACTGAAGGCTCTACCTCCCATAGTACATTTAGAGACTGTAGGTACCACGAGCAGGCCTGATAACTGAAGGCTCTACCTCCCATAGTACATTTAGAGACTGTAGGTACCACGAGCAGGCCCGATAACTGAAGGCTCTACCTCCCATAGTACATTTAGAGACCGTAGGTACCACAAGCAGGACCGATAACTGAAGGCTCTACCTACCATAGAACATTTAGAGACCGTAGGTACCACGAGCAGGCTTGATAACTGAAGGCTCTACCTCCCATAGTACATTTAGAGACTGTAGATACCACGAGCAGGCCCGATAACTGAAGGCTCTACCTCCCATAGTACATTTAGAGGCTGTAGATACCACAAGCAGGCCTGATAACTGAAGGCTCTACCTCCCATAGTACATTTAGAGACTGTAGATACCACGAGCAGGCCCGATAACTGAAGGCTCTACCTCCCATAGTACATTTAGAGACTGTAGGTACCACGAGCAGGCCTGATAACTGAAGGCTCTACCAACCATAGAACATTTAGAGACCTTAGGTACCATGAGCAGGCCTGATAACTGAAGGCTCTACCTCCCATAGTACATTTAGAGACTGTAGGTACCACGAGCAGGCCTGATAACTGAAGGCTCTACCTCCCATACTACATTTAGAGACCGTAGGTACCACGAGCAGGCCCGATAACTGAAGGCTCTACCTCCCATAGTACATTTAGAGACTGTAGGTACCACGAGCAGGCCCGATAACTGAAGGCTCTACCTCCCATAGTACATTTAGAGACTGTAGGTACCACGAGCAGGCCCGATAACTGAAGGCTCTACCTCCCATAGTACATTTAGAGACTGTTGGTACCACGAGCAGGCCTGATAACTGAAGGCTCTACCTCCCATAGTACATTTAGAGACTGTAGGTACCACGAGCAGGCCTGATAACTGAAGGCTCTACCTCCCATAGTACATTTAGAAACTGTAGGTACCACGAGCAGGCCTGATAACTGAAGGCTCTACCTCCCATAGTACATTTAGAGACTGTAGGTACCACGAGCAGGCCCGATAACTGAAGGCGCTACCTCCCATAGTACATTTAGAGACTGTAGGTACCACGAGCAGGCCTGATAACTGAAGGCTCTACCTCCCATAGTACATTTAGAGACTGTTGGTACCACGAGCAGGCCTGATAACTGAAGGCTCTACCTCCCATAGTACATTTAGAGACTGTAGGTACCACGAGCAGGCCTGATAACTGAAGGCTCTACCTCCCATAGTACATTTAGAGACTGTAGGTACCACAAGCAGGCCTGATAACTGAAGGCTCTACCTCCCATAGTACATTTAGAAACTGTAGGTACTACGAGCAGGCTTGATAACTGAAGGCTCTACCTCCCATAGTACATTTAGAAACTGTAGGTACCACGAGCAGGCTTGATAACTGGAGGCTCTACCTCCCATAGCACATTTAGAGACTGTAGGTACCACGAGCAGGCCTGATAACTGAAGGCTCTACCTCCCATAGTACATTTAGAGACTGTAGGTACTTCGAGCAGGACCGATAACTGAAGGCTCTACCTCCCATAGTACATTTAGAGACTGTAGGTACCACGAGCAGGCCTGATAACTGAAGGCTCTACCTCCCATAGTACATTTAGAAACTCTAGGTACCACGAGCAGGCCTGATAACTGAAGGCTCTACCTCCCATAGTACATTTAGAAACTGTAGGTACCACGAGCAGGCCTGCATTATAGGAGCGTAATGTTCTCGTTGGGTAGTATGGCACTATTAACTCTTTAAGATAAGATGGTGCCCGACCATTTAGAGCTTTGTAAGTTAGAAGAAGAATTTTAAATTCTATTCTAGATTGTATAGGGAGCCAGTGCAGAGAAGCCAATACAGGAGTAATGTGGTCCCTTTTCCTAGTTCTAGTCAGTACACAAGCTGCAGCATTTTGGACTAGTTGAAGAGTCTTTAGAGATTTACCAGAGCACCCTGATAAAAGAGAATTACAGTAATCCAACCTGGAGGTAACAAATGCATGAACTAGTTTTTCTGCATCGTTTTGCGACAGGATCTGCCTGATCTTAGATATATTACGAAGGTGGAAATAAGCTGTCCTTGAAATGTGTTTTATGTGAGAGTTAAAGGACATATCTTGATCGAATAAAACCTAACAGTGGTGCTAGAATGCCACACTGATGCCATTAAGGGCAGTTGTATCATTAGAAAAAGTCTCTCTGAGGTTCTTAGGTCCAAGCACAATAACTTCAGTCTCGTCTGAGTTAAGCAACAAAAAGTTTCTGGTCATCCAAGTCCTAATGTCCTTAAGGCAAGCTTCTAGTGTACATAACTGATTGGTGTCATCTGGCTTCATTGATACGTATAGCTGAGTATCATCTGCATAACAATGAAAATGTATGGAGTGTTTCCTCATAATATTACCCAGAGGAAGCATATATAATGTAAAGAGAATTGGCCCAAGCACTGATCCTTGTGGCACTCCATGGCTGACTTTGGTGTGCATAGAGGACTCATCATGATAAATAGGATTTAAACCAGCTTAAAGCAGTCCCTGTAATTCCAAGTAATTGTTCTATTCTCTGTAACAGGATTTGATGGTCAATGGTGTCAAAAGCAGCACTGAGATCTAACAGGACGAGCACAGAGAGAAGTCCCCTGTCTGAGGCCAGAAGAAGATCATTGGTTACTTTAACTAGAGCAGTCTCAGTGCTATGGTGGGCTCTAAGTCCTGACTGAAACTCCTCAAATAAACTGTTGTCATGGAGAACGTCACACAACTGATTAGCTACCACTTTCTCCAGGATCTTTGAGATAAAAGGAAGGTTAGAGATAGGTCTATAGTAAGCTAGAGTTCCTGCATCAAGAGTAGGCTTTTTAAGAAGCGGTTTAATTACGGCTACTTTAAATGACTGTGGTACATAACCTGCCACTAATGATATATTGATCATATCTAGTATAGAGCTGCTAACTAAAGGAAAGATTTCCTTAAACAGCTTGGTTGGGATCGGGTCTAAGAGACAAGTTGACGGTTTAGACGCAGAAATAATTGAGTTTAGTTCTGAAAGGTCAATAGGAGAAAAACAGTCGAGGTTAAAATCAGGTTTTGGAACTGTTTCTGCCGTATCAGAGGTTTCTGCACCGGGTAAAGGTAGTAGGTTACTAATTTTGTCTCTAATGTTTAATATTTTATCGTTAAAAAAGCTCATGAAATCATTACTGCTGAGGGCTAAAGGAATACATGGCTCAATGGAGCTATGACTCTCTGTCAGCCTGGCTACAGTGCTGAAAAGGTATTGTGGTGTCTTTTTCCTGTAGACATGTGCCCTGTAGACATGCATATCTATAATCAATACTTGTATTTGAGTTTTCACAAGAAATCACATGTCACTCAGTAAACTCTATGTCTTAATAAACTTCACATTAAAATACAAAGTGAAAACAGTGTGCACAGCACATTAGAAACAGTGAACATAATCCACTAAGGCTAAGAAATGTAATCTGCACCTATGTGCATGTCAAAGCTGAGAGCCCTGCGAGTAAAAGTCACAAGCCAAGAAAAGAACAACTTGGTCTGCCAAGTCACCGGCAAAGATAACAGCAGCTCTGCCTGTAGATTCCCAGCTCTGTAAGGATGCATCAGGCAAGCATCAGACCACAACTCTGTGGAAAGTACCTAAGACCCAAAGTTAAGATACACAGAGCATAGAGAGAGAGGGAGACTGATGAAACCTTGTTCATCATAACAAGTGAATCTGATGATGGACTGGATAGAGTTCAAAATGGGCATGGATTGTCACTATGAGAAAAACAACTGCCTCTAGGAGGGTCTAATAGAGTGACGTCTTTGACCACCAATAAAAATCATGCCAACCACTGAGATAAGGTAAAAAGGCGTAGAGAAGTGTTTCTCCACGCCTCTATCAAAGGGTTTAAATATGGATGTTTTTGATGATTGTGTCAGTTCCTTCAGCTGAGGGACTCACTGCTTTTCTGTAAAGATGAATAAAGCTTTTATGATCACTGACTTTGCTGTCTTCTGGTCTACCCTGATAAGGCTTATAATGTTAGAGGAACCATTGCATATATCTTGTCTTTTACTGAAACCGTATTATCCTATGATATGGTTAAATTAGTGGCCGTACGCGCCGTGAGCAGAGTCTGAAGCGGACTCGCCTGCCAAAGTCTGTCCTTGCATGCATGGACTGCGGTGCCACATTTCATGATAAACTCTCTGTCGACATTTTATTCATTTTTTGCAACTGATGCTACTTTAAGGCCCTGACACACCAAGCATACGGCAAAGAACTAGTGGCGACAATGGCCGCCTGTGGCGTCGGCGCAAGACGCCTTTTGTCTTGGCCAAAAACACACCGCAAAGACTTAACAGCCGACGGCCAACCACCACGTAGGTTCTGCGCATGCGTGAGAGGCAATAACTCTCCATGCCAGCAGGCGGCGGTAGTCTGTAATCGTCATTCCAAAAAGGGGAAACCGGAAGAGGACGAGGAAGAATGCGGATAAATAAACCGTTGTTATGATACGAGAAGACTATGTTCTCACTGCTGTCGCTCACCACTCGTAATATAGGTACTTCAAATTGAGAATAATGTCTGATAAAAAGTAGAAAATGCTGTTTCGCTTAGCTGAACAGCTAATCAGAGAGATTCACCTCACCAACCGCGCCGGCGGAGCGCGGACACCGCAAAAACTAGGGCAACCACCGACGGTCTCCTTGGTGTGTCAGGGCCTTTAGACTTGCGAGTAGACGCGGGGTGGGACGAAAAAATAAATAAATATGTTTATTTATAGATGTATTATGTTTGTTTATTGTACTCTGCATATTTTCTTTTAAACTTGTGAATCAATGTGCTTATATCTCTGCAGGAAGTATGCTGCTTAAAGCAAAACTTGGCGATGTCAAAATAAATTGTTAGAATAACAGAGCCAAGTCTGACAGAATTTTTGAATGCAGGTAAGAAATTAATATTGTGGAATTAACCTGCACGGGAGAAATGATGGCACAGTTTCAAGTATTACTCTTTTGTAATTGATTTTTTTATACATCAACAGGTCTTCTATGCTCCCTATTTAAACTATCCCCTTCAGAATAGATGCATATTTTGCATAAACTTCAGTTGTTATAAAAAATGATTAACACTGTATTATTTGCCACTTAAAGCCCTTTTAAGGATTTATTTCAGAGTAAAAAAATATGTACTGGTAGATTAATGTGGGGTCATTAGATATTTATTGCTGCTTATGTTTACACAAGCTGTTGTACTTGTTTCCTAGCATTTGAAAAGTTTGGTGTCCCAGCTGTAACAGAAGGTGTCGAGGTTGTTGACAGTTCAGGCACTGAGTTGGATGATGATGTTTTTGAGGATGTGGTCAAGGATCCCTCAACTGGGGTACTAACCATCGAGTCTGATACAGGTTTGTTTCATTGACATATATAAACATCTGAATTACTAAATATAAAAGACAAACATTTTACAAGTTTACTTAAATTAGAACCATTTATAATGTTTTCCTTCTTCCCACTACTTCTCCTATAATGGTCAGAATCTGGTTCCCTGCTGGCCTCTCCTGAGCTGTCCCAAACACCATCCCCTGCCTCCTGAGACTCACAGGATACTATCCACATTTCAGATGATAGCCCTTCCAGCAAACGTCAGAGGCTGGACACAGATGCTAAGCAAGTAAGAGTTTGATACAGAGACACCAGTGTAAGATTTCTGTTGTTTAATTTGCTTTAGTTTTATTTATTTTATATTAATTTTGATGATAAAAGTGGTTCTGAATTGCAGTATATACTCCCAACATGATGAATTGTTTTGACATTTATTTGTGTTTTAAGTTGGTGGAATCCCTTCTTCTGGTGGGGAAGGTCTAATAAATGAATACAATGGAACAAAGTCTTTGGGGGATGAAAGTAGAAGGAAAATGGTGAACATATTGGCAGCTGACATGACGGAGAAAAATGGATAACTTGTAAATTGTTAACTCTGTCTGCAATCTAGCTTTCAATTATAAGGAAAGGGATGTGACAGAAAAATATTTTCTTTAATCCTGCAGTACATCACCACCCAGACAAGTGAAAGAAATGTATGCCAGAGGAATTGTGTCCTTATTCCCCTACCTCAGCGACCCATTGTCAAAGAATGGCTACAGAAGTTACACACATGGTTGTTGTGATGTAAAACTCTGTATTAAAACAGTTTGAATCTATTTTTTACTATTTAATGTTAATAATGATCTGTTTTTATTTTTAAATTTAATTTGATCCTGAAAGGAACATTAGTATGATGGTGAGAGTGGCACTGGGTTACTGGTTCTGGAGGATTAAAACCATTCAGAGGTGCACTGCCAAGGAACGGCGGGCGTCATTTGGAGGTAAAACTGTAATCATGTGGGTGACATTTATGGAAAGTCGCAAGATCCTTTATTCCCTTTTTTGCACAAAATTCTTCTCCAACTGAGAAAGTTGATGACAGTGTAACCAGTGTAAAAGTTGGTCTTGAGCTCTGTTGACAGTAAGGTGTTTCCTATTTGGTGTAGATTCAGGCGAAGGTCCATCTGGTAAAGATGTCTGGAAGACCAACTGTCAGACGAGAGTCCCAGTTTGTTCCAGAGACCACCCTGAGTGATGATGAGTGCAAAGAAGCCATCTCACTCATGAAACATTCTGCTGATGAGGACACAGTCAAGAGGAAGATGAGGCTAACGTTTGTCTATCGCCGCAACATGATCCTCGACCCCCAGCAGTCAAGCAAAATACTGGCTGACTTTCCAAGGTTCAAGGACGTCAAAGGTTTGGTAAGTATCTTTTTTTGCTGAGAATTAGAAAGGAGGAGCCTTTGAAGGAGCGTAAAGCAACTAATACTGATGTCTACTTGCTGGCATCACTTTTATCATATATCCTCACTGGGAGGAGCTCATACGTTAGCAAGTGTTTCAGGGAAGTAAGGAGACACAGTAGTGTAATAAAAAAGGCACAGTGTAACTTAACAGCGGCACCATTGGGCTCTGCTATCACAAGTGGTAATTGCTGACTCATTAAATTCTGTTGGAAGTGAAAGTTGCTTTTCATCCTGTAACCAGTGCATCATTATTGTGATTTTTAACCTGCTACTGTAATGAACATAGGAGCACCGTGATGCCTCCTGCCTGCTGGTTATTCTGAAGTTTTCATCTGATACCCTTACTCCAGGTTGAACAGGATTTCACTCTAATGTTTGGAGAAGATGTGATTGGAAAGCTTCCGGGGCCTCATTTATCAACAGTGCGTAGAAAGTGTTTTAAATTCTGTCTTACTAATGAAATTTAGAAGTACAAAAAAATCCGAATTTATCAAACATGCGGATGGCGATCGTACGCACATCGGTAGGTAATCAGTGTTGATAAATCCCACATGTTCTTAACCAGCAGGCTCGTGCAGAAACGCCTCCAATAAACCATTTATGGAAACAACACACCTCTTTAAAAACCAGGTGAATATATTTACCTCGCTGGAATAATACGAGAGCAAAGAAAAGGAGCTTCATAATAACAGGAATGGAAGTGGATGAGGTTGAATAAAAAACGGTAATATATAAAATACATCAATAGATAAATACATAAATAAAATTAGGTTAGTAACTCTCGCACTGAATGACCCAAATACATTTGTTTTACAAGTTACTAACAAAAGAACAAATGCTGCATGAGAGAAGGTGACACTTTCTGTAGCTCAGAGGAGAACACATGAAGATGAAGTTTGATCATAACATCAGTGCAGAAAATAAAAACGCATCACGGCACAAAAGCGAGAAGTATCTGCAGCTGGAAAATAACAGAATACAACACTATTTCACCATCGAACATTTACAGCGTCATCTGCGGCACAGCTCTTTCTGGGGAAATAATCGAGCAGTGACGCTCTCACAAGAGAACACGCTGGACCAATCAGATGAGTGCGCTCTTTTGAAACGCCTTTACTACGGAGCGCACCGTTTGCCAAATCATCTAATAATGCAAAACGAGCCATGATAAAACATTTCAAATACCTGTCACAGCGGTCTTTTTAATGTTCTGAGACCAATTAGGCGTTGGAAACTAGACAAAATCACTAATTTTGTGTTTTTAATTAAAGAAAACTCGGAACATGCAACTAAGTTTAGATTGATTAAGGCGTGCTGTGACACTCGTAGTGCTTTTTATTTGTAGTTCCAATGTTCTACAGCTAGATTCTGTGTGTCAGCATGGTCCGAGCTGTGCTTATATTTACACACGTTTCTAAGTAAAAGTACATAAATAAATTCCACTCTTTGCGTAGTAATGTTCTTACGCACTCATTACGCACAGATGTGTACGCACTGTTGATAAATGAGGCCCCTGGAGAGGTGGCCAACCACATTCAAGAAGAAAATGGTCCAGCAATGCAGAAAGCTTCCGTCAGTCAGTGAGCTAGAAGAACTCCTGCTGGCAACAGATCCTACTGAGGATGGCGCAGGAGTGGACGTTGACTTTGGTAAGCTCCTTGTAAGCAAACTGCTGTTCTTGTGTTTTACTGATAGACTTTTAAAATATAACTATATGTTAACATAAGTTTTAGTACAATCTATTTACCAATTTTTTGTTGAAGACAGATGTCTGTATTGCCCTGCGAGTGTGAAGTCCTGTGTTCATGGTTCAGGAGCCAACATTCAATTGATCACAGCAACTGAAACCAAAATAAACAAGCTTCTTACTTTTTGAGCTATCATTTTTAAATATAGCCAAAATGGCTCAGCCACTAGATGTCACACTAGAGCACCAGCATTTCCAACTGACCAATTTCTAATTAAGCTTGTAATATAATTAACCCATGTAATATAATACTGTTATATAGTTTCAATGTTATATTTACATTTAAAATGATCACTTGTGGGTATCGAGGGTGTGTGGCTCCTCTGGCATGAACAGAGCCTTTTGTTCAGAAAGTGTCGGTAAAAACAAAGTTTAAAAAGGGATCTAAAAAGTCCCCAAGCTTTTGATTAACACTAAAGTCTCAACAATAATCAAAAGCACAACAAATGTTCAGCTTCATTTGAATGATTTTATAGAGATTTTCTTATGGTGATATCTGCAAACCATTCTTTATCTCAAAGAAATGTTGCTGCTATTGCAGGTGCCTTGAATATTGTTGACGGTTCATATAATTGTAAGTGTTTTGTGTTGGTTAATGGAGGCATTCTGAGATTATAATGTTGGTGTATGTAGTTCTAATTGTCGTCTTGTTTAAATGTCCTCGCAGGCTGGAACAAGAATTCAGGAGCATGTGACGGCCCTAGCCATGGTGTTTTTGCTTGGTACTGTTGTTGTTTGGTGTTTCAGGGTTTTGGCTTCATCTGGTGGTTGGTGGTGGTATGCCTGCTGGTTGTTGGGAGATCCGCCCACTTACCTGATTGCAGATAAGCTTCACCTGAGTGGAAGTGCCAATACGCAGGCTGCCACAGCTTTCTGGCTCTCATTCCCACTGGACAACCAAGACTAACAGCTGTCTGCCATGATGTTTTGGTGTTGTATGAAATAAAATAGACCTTAAATGCAAGTTGACTGTGTGGACCTCCACTATCTGTTATGGCCTAAACGAGCTGGTCTTAACAAGCATCTTGATGGCATCACTACCAGCACCCAACCCTATCTTCTGGCTGTTGGCGCTAGGAAGAATGCGATCCACCAGTTCTTCATCATCCTTGACAAGAATGCCATACCATGCAGGTCATCTTCTTCCCTCGGTGCTTTTGATGAACTGTTTAAGGCTCATTTTGTATTTGGAACATCATACAAAACCATGCTTAACAACATGTACACAATCATTCAAACCACTGTACAGCATTGACGTGGGTAAAGTCAAAGAGAATCCTCGTATATCTGAAGTAAGGGCAAGGTTGCTTCGTTAGTGCTTAAAGCAGGCTCCTCCTCCTCAAGCTCCTCCATCATGAGGTGTTTTGTTTGTCAGGCCGAGTTAACTAGTTCAAATATGCTTGTTAGGCATTTACGATTACTCCATGGTTACTTGCCTGGAAAAAACCTCTGCCTTAAATGTGTTCAGGCCGGATGTGGCACAGTGTTTGGAACCTTCTCTGGTTTTAGGAAGCATTTAAACACCAAACACACTGAGTATATTGAGCAACAGGTTGAAACTGATGTTAGTTCAAAGGTTACAGGAGAAGCTTTGACATCACATGTAGAAGAAATAGCCACAACATAAGAAATGGTGAGAAACTCTAATAGGAACGCAGCTCAAGGCAACTGGATCAAGTCAGTCTACTGTAAATAGTTTTGTTTCATCCATGGAAGAAGTTTTTTGAGATTCATAGTCAGGCTAAAGATGCAGCTTTGCAGTGCTTATCTCCACAGGACACAGTCATTAAAAACAAAATAGAAAAATCCTTCCAAGAGTTGGAAAACCCATTCACAGGCTTGAATTCAGAAGCTAAATGAAACACTTCACAGAGAAATGGAGAAATGTTGACCCTGTTGAAAAAGTGCTCAGCACAAGATTTGACAATAGAAGAAACAAAACTACAGGGACAAATGACCAGGTTAGTTTTGGAAACACTAAAGACAATTTTTCAAAACCCAGAAATTCTCTCTTTCTCCATACAGGATTTGATTATTAGCAATATTAATGTCGTAACCATCCATGGTAAACTTACCACGAGGTAGCTGTGTGAAACAACAGTATATGCTCCTGTAGAAGCTGGTACACAGTGCACATAGAAACAGCTAGTTTCTACAGGAGCATATACTGTTACATGTGTGAATAATCAAATTAATTAAAACACAAACTTCAATTTAAACACACTGATGGGAAATGTCAACAGCCAACACTTGTGACCTTGTTCTTCGCCTCCCAACTGCTCACCTGTCCTACGAGGACTTCTTCGAATGGATGACCTCGGGGATCATTCAGTCACCCCACTTTGGGCTGGCATGAAGGCATGAACTGGCTGATGACCCTAAGGGTGCTTTCGTTTGTTTACATTTTATTTCAAGACTGAGTTCATTTTCCAACTAAAAATGACATTAATGATAACCATCAAAAAATGATGAATATTCATAATGCTAATAAAAAACCATCAGATTTGGTTGTAATACAAAGTATAAATGATGGTGCTTACATTAATGGAAACATGAACACAAATGCAAGTCTTGATTAGGGGCCTGTTTCAGAAACAAGGTTGTACAAACTCTCAGTCTAACTCTGAGCTCTGAGCTGATTTACCCTCAGGTGGGAAACTCTGAGTTTTCGGTTCCAGATCAGCTGATTTGAGTTTGTTAAATCTACTCTGAGTAAGTTCACTCGGTGTTCAGAGCGTGCACCATGAGGATAAAAAGCCAACATTAATGGAGCCCCGATACTACGATTCACCATGGCAACAGGAGACAAAAAGAGATCCTCGTACTTTAACCATCTCGAAATATAACCTACATCTTCATGAGGACATACAGCGAATATGAACAGGTTTTAATAAGGGGAAACAAGTATCACTGCTGCAGCTCAAAGGAGAGAGAGGTGTGGGAGAAAACAGCTGCTCGCGTCAGTAATGAAGTCTATTCATTTTTATATTTCATCAGAATTATAATATCACAGGTCCAAACTGGTGGAATGGTATTAAACCTCAAATGTATTTTCATTAAGATGAAATCCAGCAGAAGAAAAGCGACTTTAAAACCGGTCCAAATGAAACATTAGAACAAACTGGGCTCATGGTGGTAATTTAATCATATTTGACAAATTAAACAAAGTGAACTTCATTCAGTGTCTATTTGAATGTGCTCTATCTTTATCCCCAACATAAATCTGTATTCACACACAGGCTAAATGTCCTCTCATCTTTATCCTGTTTAGTTGATTAATTAGTCCTAATTAAATTAAAATCTCCCGACGTAGCCTAAATGTAGGCTCTTATTCCCTGAGGAGTAATGCAGCCCCTTCATCTCCAGGCTCCTCGACTAAAATACATTTCATGTTCGACAAAATAGTTCATTTATACGCTAGAGTAGCCTACCTAACATATAGTATTAAAACATTTGTATTCAGACAAACGGTGAATCTTCACTAACACGGCGTGATACGGACTGAATGAAAGAATGAGGAAATGAAACGGCGGTTCTGGCTCTGAAAGAGGAGACGGGGAGAAACTCTGGGTTCATTGAAGACAACCTGCTCCCGACCAGGTTAGGTTCACAGACTCAGTTACCATAGTAACTGACTCAGAGCTAAAGTAACCTCTCCCTCTTTCTCGGGTTTGAGTGATCTCCCCCTCTGAAACAGAAAACCCAGAGTTTCCCTCATTTCAGGGTTAACTGACTCAGTGTTTGCACAAAACCTGCTTTCTGAAACGGGCCTGAGATAATGAATGATAATCTTTTATTTTGGAGCCAGAAGAGATGATATTGGCTGAACCTCCTTACAGAACACATTTCACTCGAGAAAATATCTGCTACCCGAAAAAAACAATTGGTATCCTTTACAGAAAAATGGTCCCCATTTATTAGATCTTTAAATATTAACCTGTAGCTTCCTCTTGTATGTGAGCGTATGCCATCCCCCTCATAAATTTGTGATGCTCCTGAACATATTTACTTTGTCTGTGCATATGGTCTGACTCTCCTCTGCTTTATCTCAGCTTATTATCCCTCTCCTCAACAAGGAATGACGGCACCACGGACTTCAAGGCCGTCTGCATGCACTAGGGGTGGCTTTCCCTCTTGTCCCTGGAGTTGCTTTCTGGCTCTGCGGGGCCTGCTTGGTTCGGGCCCCTCCCCCTGGGGGGTGGGTGCTCCCAGTGTCTCCTCCCTTGGGCTCCGGGTCTGCTGGGGCTGCGCGCTCTCCTGGGGGTCTGGGGGGGGCGGCGGCTGGCGTCTTCCGGGGCGCTGTGGCTGGCCTTGGGGTTTGGGGTGGGTCGGCCCTCCTGTCGCTCCCCTGTCCCTCTCCGCCTCGCTTCCCTCCTCCTGCCTCTGTGCCTGCCTGCCTGCTCCGCTGCGCCCCTCTCCCCCCCCTGGGTGGGCTGGGGGGGCCCTCCGCTGCCTGGGGGTCTGGTGTGGGGGCCGGGTGGTCTACTTGCGGGGGGGGTACACTGGCTCAGCCGGGCACAGGCTCCGGGCCTGTGTGCTGCCGCTGGAGTTTGGGTACTGCTAGCTGGGGGCCTTGGTCTGGGCCTGGTGCTGTCCTTGGGTTTGGTGGAGCGGGGCAGGCTTAGTGGTGCTGCGTGGTGCACGTCCTGCATCCTCGGTGTGCCGGCTCTGGGGGGGGTTGGGTGGGGGCTCGGGGCCCTTGCTTCCTACTGGTGCGGCCCGATCACCCCTCTGGGGCGGGCTGCTGCATGCGGCCGGCCTGTGGTGGGGCTATGGCGTCCGCCGGGGCGCTGCTCCGGCGCTGCGGCTCCTGGGGTTGTAATGTTGGCGGGACGGGCTGGTCCGTGTGGGTCCTCTGTGGCTCCTTGCCTCTTGGTTCTGGGGAGCCCTCTACATCAGGCCCAGTTTCACACCTGTCCCTCTCACTGCTCTGTCCTCACGGGCCGGACCCCTAACCAGTCTGCCTCTTAATGTGCACTTCACACATCTCACACCGCACTGTATATAGTTGCTCTTAGGCACATATAGGGACACAACAATTAGGGCTCCGAGGGCGGGGGGGGGTTGAGTAGGGTGGGCTCTGCGGTGGGGCGGATTGCAGGGCTATACGGCGCTATGTCCTCCCCATCCCCCCCCTGCTTGCCTCCCCTGCTCTCCAATTATTTTATTTTTTTTAATGCACCATACACACAACTTGGGGGGAGGTCTGGGGTGGCTCGGGGACTTTGGTTCAGGGTAGGTGGCAGAGTACCCATCCCCTGCAACCCTCTGGCCTGCCCCCTTGCCAGCTCACCCACCCTCCCTCCCCAACTTTTAATGCACCACATTACACTCAGGGTTACACTTGAACACGGTGTAGGGATAATGTTTCTGCGTCAGGGATCGGGAAACATAGTAAGAGGGGGGTAAAGTTATTTATTTTCTTTTTTTTTTCTCTTCTCCCACCAGCATACACAAGGCCTTGCTGGGGGGGCCCGGCCCTCCCTGGCATGGAGCAGTGAGGGTGGACCATCATCTGTGTTACTGCGGCTGGGGGCCCCTGGGACTTGGGGTTGGTGGCCTGGGGGGGGTTCTCATGCGTGCCTGTTCGGTCCCTGCTGGTGCGGTGACTCTCGGTGGGCTGCGGGGGCTGGATCGGTTGGCCTGGTGGGCGCTGTGGCTGTGGCGCGGGCTGGCTGTGTGTGGTGGCTTGGTTCTGGTTGGGGGTCGGGGCGCATCTTGGGGTGCGGGGGCCCTGGGCACGCCGCGCTCCCCCTGGGGGGTGGTACGGGAGGTATGCGGGGCGCCTCCCCTCTTGCGGCGCCAGCACCTGCTGCCCCGTCCACATTTGCCCTCTGGGCTTGCATTGGGCCCTGACTTCGATTTCCTCATGCCGACACCCGGTGGCAGCCTGTTTGGCGCTGGGCTGGTTGCCCTCCCTGCGGGGGGGCGCTCGGCTCCTACATCTGGCCTCCTGGCCTGCGTGGGGCCTCCTGCCTTCTCGGGGGTGGGGGATTGGGCGTGGTGTGGGCGGGTGGGGGGTGCTGGGGTACTGGGGGGTGCTGGGGTGGGGGGGGCTGGGTGTTGGGTGATGGGTTTGCCCTCGTGCCCCATGCCGCCTGGGCCTGTCCTGGCGCGCTGGGTGTGGCGGTCGCTGCCCCTCTTGTTCCCCGGGTCCGCGTGGCTCTCGGTTGCTCTGGTGGTTCTCTGGGGATACCTCCTGGGTGCTCCTGTGATCCGCGGGGGGGTGCGCGCTCTGCCCGCCTGGCCCTGCTGTGCTGTGATGGCTGCTCTAGGCTTTGGAGTTCATCACACTTGCATGTTGATCAGGGCTTACTAGCTCCTGTTGAGTCCCATTGCCGAGAAAAGTTGGGACCCTCCAGAATGTGCTGAGTCTCTCCCCAGAGACCCTACACTAAACACATGCCCTCTTCTCACCTGTATCCTCGGGCGGCCTACTCTATACTTTCAGGGCATCCACAATAATGGCGTCTGACACAACTTCTTTTTTGGGTCTGATTCTCTGTTTTTTGTCTTGTCTTGTTTCTTTTTAGAGGTGGAGCTGGTGGTTAGAAATAACACAGCACTCTTCGATTCTGATAGCACTGCCTGCCTATTCCCTCCCCTGTTCGCCTTGTCTCGTCCTGTCCAGCCTTTGTTTCCCCCTCAGATCACTGCGGTGCAGCACTGCCCTCCCTGGCACATAATAGGGAAATCTAATAAAGAATGTCAACTTAGCTTCCAGAGAGGGCCGGTGATGGTCACGCACACGCACTAAATATGAAAATATTTGGCTGCAAGACTAAAATATGCCTCAATCTCATAAAAAGTTGACACCCCCCTTTGTGGTGTTAAACGATGAGAAAAAATGCAGACAAATAGAAAAAAAAAAAAAAAAAAAAAAAAAAAAAAAAGAAGAGATGATATTTAGACCAGGGGGTGGTGCTGGTGAGTAAATGGACGTGAGCTTGTTTATTTCTTTTCTAGTCTTCTGACTACTCAAAGCGCTTTTACACTTTGGTCACAGCTACACATTCACACCCTGAGGATCAGAAGTAATTAATCCCATTCATACGCCGCTGATGAAGCAGCGGGAGAAATTTAGGGTTAGGTGTCTTGCCCAAGGACACATCGGACATGTTGCTGCAGGAGCTGGGGATCTAACCCTCGACCTTCCCGTTGAGAGACGACCGACCCTCCCAATTGTTGGCTGAGGTATGTGCAAATGCAAAGAGCTGTTTAGTTGTTTAGTTATTAATTTGTAAGTTGTGTTGTTCTTTGAACATGTTGATCATGTTTGAAGCTTGTTGGTCAAGTTCCTTTCTAATTGTTCTTGTAATGGATTTGTTTTGTAATGTAAACCTGTTCAAATAAAACGCTGAGAGGTAGTTTGAGCCTCGCTGGTTCAGTACTTTAATAATTGTAAGTGTAGTGAATATGAAATGTAATTAAAACAGTTCTTTAAGCAGCTCTCACAGATTTTCCTACAGGAGTTGTGTGTGTGTGTGTGTGTGTGTGTTATAGGACACCTTTTTAAACATATTTGTGAAGAAATGTTTTGGTAAGGAATTTATTTCCAAATCTTTGCAATATTCCCTTACTATTATTTAGGATATTGTAGTGTCTTTTTCTGTAGACCATGCTTATCTATATTATAATCAATACTTGTATTTGAGTGTTCACAAGATATCATATGTTGCACAGTAAACTCTATGTCTTATTAAGTCAACACATTAAATTACAGAGTGAAAACAGTGTGTACAGAACAGTTAACACCTAAGAAATGTAATCTGCACCTATGTGCATGTCAGCAGTTGAGAGCCCTGGGAATATAATTTACAAGCCAAGAAAACAACAACTTGACTTGCCAAGTCACAGGCAAAGATAACAGTTCTGTAGATTCCCAGGTCTGTAAGCATGAGCAGCAAGCGCATCAGAGGACAGCTAGGCTGAAAGTGCCTAAGACCCCAAGCAGGACAGTGCAGGCAGAAAGAGAGAGACCGGTGAAACACTGTGTTCAACAAAAACAAGTGAATCCGATGATGGACTGGATTGAGTTCAAAATGGGCATGGACAGTAACTATGAGAAAAACAACTGCCCCTAGGAGGGTCTAATAGAGTGACGTCTTTGACCACCAATAAAAATCATGCCAACCACTGAGATAAGTTAAAAAGGCGTAGAGAAGTTAGTTCTCCACGCCTCTATCAAAGGGTTTAAATATGGATGTTTTTGATGATTGTGTCAGTTCCTCCAGCTTCACTGCTTTTGGATTCTGTAAAGATGAATAAAGCTTTTATGATCACAGACTTTGCTGTCTTCTGGTCCTGACTTTGAGGAACACTCTGCAAACTTTAAGCACTCTGACTCTACCTAAATGACAACTCAGACTTAGAGCAACAAAGTGTTGTGTTTATATTGGAGTCCCAGCTTAGGCTACTTCTGGCCCAGGCCTGAGTATGGGTATCTCCTGATTTTGACACCACAATATGTACTTTTATTATTCATTTCATGACATCAAAAATAGGTCTCAACCTGCGTACAAAACATCTACCGGTGGCGGCTCCCATTAAGGCCATTGCACACTGAGTTGTTGTTTTTTTGTCTGAAATTGACGCACGTTAATAAAGAAATACGATCTCATGTTTGCACACTGACTCTGAAACTTTCGTTCGTCATCATTTTTTTCCCGGAACAGGTTCGATTTTGTTGTGTTTTTCCCCAATTGTCGTTTAGGGTTTTCTTTGACTACTCAGAAACGCTGTACCTGCAACGTCATCATCCAAACAGGCATCTGAGAGATTGGTCTCAAAACAAAGCTGTTTTTGACAAAAAATCTATGGAATACAAAGATGCTGAGTTCAAAAGGTTGTCGGCTACGAAAGATGACGTAGTGATTGCGTTCCAGGGCGCTAACAATGGCTAAATCTGGATTGTTTTGTATAGTGGAAGCTGTAAAGAAAATGAGGCGCAACCTGCGGGACACGTATAAAAGACAGGATCAGGGCAGGAGTGGGCAGGGAGCCGGCAGAAAAGGCAGTGGAAGTTCATGGAAGCCAAATCCTTCCTTGTTTCATCCACAACAAAGAGTAGGTAGCGTTAGCATAATCCAGGATATAGGCTACAACAGGAACAATGATGCTTACAGCATAGTGACATTTATTAGCTCCAGTGTGTCAGGTGATAACTGTGTCATAACTCGGCTCGTGGGCAATGACAAAAGACGGGAGGAGTCAATCATTTATTACAAAACGAGTTAAATTAACAAATGACCAGAGTTATGAAGTGTGTTTAATCTGTATGATCAGTGGTGAAAGTGGGGGTGTGTGAAAGCTTTATGTGGTGTGAGGTGTTGAAGAGTGCACTAACATAAAGAACTAAAGAATTAACAATCATCGGTCAGGCTGAGCGAGAGTGAATGAGGGAAAGCAGCCGATCACACAGACAGACAGACAGACAGACAGACAGACAGACAGACAGACAGACAGACAGACAGACAGACAGACAGACAGACAGACAGACAGACAGACACACAGACAGACAGACAGACAGACAGACAGACAGACAGACAGACAGACACACAGACAGACAGACAGACAGACAGACAGACAGACAGACACACAGACAGACAGACAGACAGACAGACAGACAGACAGACACACAGACAGACAGACAGACAGACAGACAGACAGACAGACAGACAGACAGACAGACAGACAGACAGACACACAGACAGACAGACACACAGACAGACAGACACACAGACACACAGACAGACAGACAGCAGCAAGCCAAAGATTACCAGTGACCTGTCACAGGGTCGTCACAACTGAAATAGCCTAATTTCTACAGGTCAGATAGTAATATTCAGGGAGAGGAGGAGGAGGATGAAGAAAAAGACGAGGAAAGCACACAGACAGGGAAAGAGAGCGACAGTGTGGGGACAGAGGACAGCTCAGCCCCTTCAAGTGCCAAAACCAAGACGTGTCAAATAGTGTGGACAGTCTAGGGAGGTCCCTCCAGTGGAGAGAGGCAAGCGATGAAATGAGAGAAGAGGGCGAGAGAAAGAGAGCGTCAGGCTTTGCAGTAGCAGCAGAAGGACGAGGTGTCCACTCGTCTCTCTAGATTGGCTCCCAGCACGAGAAGGCTCACCCCAGAGAAACTGTCATGTTAAAATGTAGATGCAGGAGGTGGTTCACCGAGCTGCCTTTGGAGGCGTCCTGTCAGTCATCCACTAAACTTGTTTCGTTTCAGTAAAGTTAAAGTTTGTAACTGTTGAATTTTTTTAATAAAGCCTCTTTTCACTGCTCCCGTTGGTTCCATCTTTGTCGCTTTTCTGAGCAGCATGTTCATTTCTATCAACGAATGCGAAATATAGAGGAAAAGACGTCATTGATCTTTTGTTCTTTTACTTTCTTAGTTAACATCTGGTTCAGGATGACGGGACAAACAACAGCGATGTACAAATGATGAGTATTTAATAATATCTGGTTCTGTGCAGTCTTTGTGAAATGTGAAGACACATTACTCATGGGCAGTTTTCTGTTATTGAAGGTTCAGTGTTGTTTTTATTACTCATACAAATTGGAGGTGTGCACACTGTTTTAAGGAGGACTGTATTTACGATAAATAAAAATAATAGCAAATAGGCCAACTAATACAGTGTAAGTGTAACAATATTTGACTAGATTTGTTTTACGGAATTTAATTGCAAATGAATTTAATCATGAACTTGTAAACAACATTAAAACAAAAGTTAAAGAATCCAAGCCAACATTTTCCATCTTCAAGAGTGATGCATGGCGAGCACGGCTCACACGGTCGTACTGCCACGGCAGCTGGCCAGCAGGCGAGACAAAATGTTACTTGTATGTTCTGCAGAAGCCTGATTGCCCCTTGGCTGGGGCCATCGCTTGCAGACACGCATCGCTGTCAGCATCATCAGAGTTGTCATCCTTGCCGCAGGTAGTTGCACAACATGCATGTCGCTTTAAGAATGCTGTCTGCCAGGTCAGGATTCACCTCCTGGATCTTTTAAAAACCCTGAAGCGCTACGTGAGGATGCCGAATGCATTTTCTGAAAAGTGACACGCTCTTGAAAGGTGAAGGTTAAAATTGCGATCGTCTTCCTCAAGATGCTTTCCAGGGTAGGGGCGGAGAAGGTATGGCTTCATGGGGAAAGCCTCATCTGCCACAATGACGTAATTCACCTTCCGAGGTAAGGTGCAGACGGGACTTCCACTGGGGCAAAACTTTTAATGTGCCACGCTGGAGGGCCCGTCCCAGAGCAGAATCTGCAAATATGCCTCTCTCGCTATTTCCACCAGGAGGACAGTGGAAAAGGTGCCTCTATGATAAAAAAGGGAGCCTGTGTTTGCAGGAGACTCAATTCTGACGTGTTTCCAGTCAAGAGCCCCAAAACAATTAGGGGAAGTTCCATCTCTCACTAAACCTCCTCACTGTATACTTCCAGATCTCCTCTGCAGGAACATGCATGTACGTTCCTCTAAGTTGGAGCCAGATTTGGTCACAAGTCTCCCGCACAATCTTCTCCACGGTGTTAATACCCAACCTGAAACTGTTGGCGATGGTAGTAAATGAGTCCCCGGTGCTGAGGTATCTATTAAACAAAGATGTTTAACAAATTAACTGATGAGCGAAAAAACGTGTTTCCAACAATCTTAATAAATCGCTGCTTAAGTTAAAGCAAGGTTCCAGAGGTAAATGTAGAGTAAAACATTAACTAGACAGCCTATGTCACCATGAAAATCCCCCTTCATAACTTGATAATATATGCGTTGTGTATAGGCTGTTAAAAGTTTCCTGAATTGTATTATTGGATATCTAAATTATTCATTATGGGCCTGATTTACTAAAGGTTTGCGTGTCTTAAAACGTGTGCAAACTTGATACCACCGGCAAAAAATGTGCTATCTGATCTACTAACGACACGCAGTGAGCAAAACAACACACACTGTTGCAGTTTGCCTTAATGAATATGCAATATGGGGGTTTCTGTCCTAGCATGCAAAATACTGGGAGGAGAAAATGCAAATAAGGTCAGTTATAGTACACGCATTGCAATTTACTAAGCCTGACAAAAATTGCGGTGATTGTGACGGTGTCTAAATTTAAAGGGATACTTCACCTGTTGAAACATGAATCTGTAGTGACATTGGGTCATATATGTAGTAGAAATGTAAAATACATTTTGAAGTTGGTGCCTTCTTGACCGAGAAAAGGCTTGACCGTGTCTTTTTGGCTCATGTGGATGAAAGACAACAACTCCCAGAATGCCCAGCACCGCAGGACACTCCCGCTGAAGTAGAGGAGTTATGGTGCATTCACGTGGTATTGGAAAAACGAAATTCCGAGTTGTAAAATGCACGATACACCTGCTCAAGTCGGTTTTGTATTTTGCTAATGTTAACATACTTTTTATTCATGCACGTATTGCACATCAACTTTTTACTCAAATATAACTTTTGACAATAAGATTTCTCCGAGTTGGGAAGTCGAAAGAACGACTTTCCAACTTGAACCACCCGAGCAGCACCTGAAAGCAGCATTATTTACAGACATTTACTACAACACATACGGACGTTTTCTCAACTGATTCAGAGATTTCTTTCAGAAGGAATTGGCATCTTGGAAATTCCTGGCAGAAAACAGACTCTATGTCTGTGTCCATAGGCAAACAGTGACAGCCTCGACAACACAAGTCTGCCCCGGCTCCTTCTTCCTTCTCACAGCCGCGGACCTGCCTGTTGGCACCAGCCAGCTCGGCGCTATATTGCGGCTCGTAGAGATAGCCACGAACATCCGATTCGAGCACAAGACCTTCAAAATCCCCTTCATCCATATCAGTTTGAAGTTGAAACATACTTTTTTCGCCATTCTCGTTTGTTATTAGATTTCTCCATAGAGCCTGGTAGCATAGCTTCCTAGCAATATGGCAGACGTTAAGTTTCGATTCTGGCAGTGAAGCCCCGCCCACTGATCTGTGATAGGTCTGTAGCTTCAGTGGTCGAAAACATGAGGAACTAGCGATGTAGTTTCACCCCTGCTAACCAAAACAGCCTCCGATGACGCAAAATGACGATTTTTGCTTTTCTTTTTTCTTTTTCAAATTACTGATCCGAAAAACGCATCCGAAAGAAACGGTCAGAAACCCAATTACTAAAATGTCGATTCAGACAGGATTACTGTTGTCAGAGGAGCTCTCTGTGTGCTGAAATATGGGAGGTAAAATTGAGCAGGAATTTATACTTACCGAATTACATACATGGTCGATTTGGACAGGATTAAAAACATACGTCCTCTGCAATTGTTTTAAATGACCAGAGGTCTCCAGGTAACACTAATCCTGTGTGAATAGGGCTAAACTGCCTGGGGGGGGGACGAACATGGACCTGACTTCACCCTCACTCTCCGATTTCTGACTCTATCCACTGTCCTATCTCTACAATAAAGGCCAAAAATACATTAAATGTAAAGTTGATGAATACTGGGAAGCGTGGGTGAGATTTATTGAATTTGGATTTATGGATATGACATTTATCCAGTAGTATTAACAGGTTATTTGGCACACAGGGAGATACACACACACACAGCGCTGAAGGCGGCACAGAGAGTGGATCACTTTGTCCCCTCATTACTACTGCGCTACATTCCATTGATGGACAGTCTGAACAGGGCTGGAGTTGGTATTAAGCGTACTGAGACAGTCCTATGATGAACTGCATTCTGTGTATTTGTGCTCGTGGACAGCCAAGGACAAGTCAATAAATCTGTTAATGTAAATGTTTGATGCACAAATGAAACAGTGTCCTTGGAAATCCTGCAAACAGAGTGTAACCTGGAATCTCCTCTGAGCCCACAGGGACTCAAAGTTCAAATGAAATATTGCTTTCCCACCTTAAAACCCATTTACAAAAAAACATTTATTAAAGTTCCAGTGGAGTAGATGGGCTAAATTATGCTAATATAACTTTAAAAACCTGTTGTTGTTTTTCTATATTCTTCTGGGAGCTTCATTTGATAAGAAAGTCGGCTACCTGTTAATACATGACTGTTGACTCTTTTTGAACTGTCTATATATGTTTAAAATGATGGTAAGTATGACAGATGAATAATTAAAATACTGTTAGATGAGAATGTTCCGCTTGTTGTAGCTTACTTGAAGGTGAAGTTGTGTCAATGACCTTTTTTAACCTAAGCAGCAAAGAGTACAAGTAGAACGTGTTTTTCTTTAGTTTCTATATAATATGTAGTCTGTGTATTTGATCACATTGTGTGTGTGTGTGTGTGTGTGTGTGTGTGTGTGTGTGTGTGTGTGTGTGTGTGTGTGTGTGTGTGTGTACTTGTGTGTGTGTTAAGAGCAAGTCAACAAATCTGTAAATGTTTAATGCACAAACAGAACCGACCTCTTAAGCCGCAGTGAGACAGGAGTGGAGACAAATATCATTTGCTAATAATCAAATCAAATAATGTGAAAAGTTAAACAATCCCGAACAACCTGGAGCTCCGCCATGTGCAGCCTCTATAAAGGCTGAGGGGCTCTGTGAGGCTCCGTCAGTCAGCTCCGTCAGAGAAAAGCTCCCTGCGTGGTGTTCCACTTATACGCTGAAGCTAACCATCTGTAGCATCATGAATCTGTCTTTCTGCAGTCTTTTCCTTGTGGCTGGGTTGTTCCTGAGCACCTCGGCTCAGTCAGTTGAAGAATGCCGACCTCTGGTAACACCACTTCCAACTTTCCAACCGGTAAGCCTCCCCTGCTTCTCCCTGGGTCTTTAGGTTAGCACGTAAGCATCAGCATTAATGACTTTAAGCAGCTTTTTAGAAACCTTTAGTTGCTGTTTCTTACTTTCTTTATTAAGGATTAGCATTCAGTTAGCGCTGCAGCTAATCAAAGAGACACATGCTGCAGTTATTATGTCACTCAGTTAAAAAAGATGCTAACTCATTTCCAAAAGGACTCTCAGAGCACAATGTCGATAAAGGAGATCACAAACCTGAGGCTCACAGATACTTTCTCCCAAAGACGGAGTGTTTCAAATGGATAAAATCTCACTTCAGAAAATATAGATGTTTTTTTCTTTTCAACAACTGACATGATCGCCTAGGCCAGCTCTGGTTCTGGTCTTCATCTAAAGTTCTGCTACACATGTCGGCATGGACTTGGTTTTACATTTGCAGTACTGTTTCCTGTACAGTTCCCAAGATGAAATAACTATACAAACTACTTTCTCTACAACATCCAGAATTGGGGAATCTAGATATGATGTTCTGCATAACCTTTAGAAGAGGATCAGCCTGGTTTAAAAAACAATTTAAAAAATGAACCACAAAGAACAAGCCGAAAAGATTACAATCTTAACCTCATTGTTTATACTCTGAGCTACGCCAACTATGCAACACGACAGCTATTACAGATATGTGTCTACCTCACTGACTTCATGCTTGTCTGCAGAGTTACGGGAGGTGGATCTTCATCATGGGTTGGATTACTAGTGAACCACACAGAGTCTTGTTCAGGACGACCAAGAGCCAGTGGATTGACTTCATTCAGACATCACCAGACCACAAGGAATTTGTTCAAGACATTGGGATCATGCAGTGAGTATACAACAGTGTAACATCATCTGTACCAATATAAGACTTCATTATGTGTATAATGTGTATATACTCCGGCGTCCTCCAACAGTCCAAAGACATGCTCGTTAGGTTAAATGGTGACTTTAAATTGCCCGTAGGTGTGAATGTGAGTGTGGCTGGTTGTCTGTCTCTATATGTCAGCCCTGTGATTGACAGGCGACCAGTCAAGGGTGTAATCCCCCCTCGCGACCCTGAACAGGAAAAAGCTGTGTAGATAATGGATAGATGTGTAGATGCTACTTGATGCTTCTGTCCAGATCACCTGCCGTGCAGATGACACTCTATTCTATCTCTCTAAGATTCTTAATCCTCTCAAATCAACCACAACAAACAACCACTGAGATCAATTTATGTTTAGCTAGTCTAGGCCAGTTACTTCTACCATGAAGATTTCCATCCAAGCATGGGATGTATGCAGCTTCAGATTCATAGAAATAGTTGAAACAACAGGTCCAATAAGACCAGCTGCCTTTCAGATCAACAAAGAACCTCCAAACAGGTCCTGGGTACAACAACACTGACAAGAGAAATGCAATACATTCAGTTTATTCTTTAATACACTATGGATTAAGAATACCAAAATGTCAGAGGACAGATTTGTATTCGAAGATGGACTTTTAAAGACAGCCGTGCTAATGTTACATCAAGCTCTCTCGGTGTTTGATACATGTGTTACAATCACTTGTGACTTTTCCAGGCAAAGGGTTTTTCCTACATGTTCTTGAACCTCCCGATGACGTCTTTACTCCTTCCTTTTTTCCAGTCCTACATACTGCAAGTACGGATCCCACCCTGTGACTATTCATTCCAACACTGCAGCAACTGACAGTAAGTCACCTGCTCTGATGTGATACTGGAGCTCAATGTCAGTGTTAGTTGTGTTAGTGAATGGGACGAATGTTTACCTCGTAGTTCATAGACCTCTAGCTAAGGATTGTCTGCTTCAGATGAAAGTCTTTTTCTGTGTTTTTCTTGTCAGAGTCCAACTTCACCTGCACGTACCATTCTCTGCCCACCTGTGAGGGCTGTCTGCTCTACCACGTCAACAGCAGAACCAACAATCAGTTAATTCACATCATGGACATCGACAACCCCAAAACCATTGCAGAGGTCAAAAGCTATCGGGCCTTTTACCTGATGGGTAGGAAGAACAAGAGAGACAATAACTCCTTTGATATGTGAAACGTTTCTTCATCTTAATTTAATTTAATTTCTGATTTTCTAGCTAAAGAATCAACGATCAAGGACTCAGACCTGGAGCACGCCAAGAAGCAGGCGAGGTGTCTTGGTTTCACAGGAGAACCGGACTTCATTTACAACCCCGAGGATCGTGCGTAACCTTCAAACCTGTCTGATTAAACGTAGACGTGTTACTTCAGACACATGTTTATTTTTCTCTCTCTCTCTCTGTCTCTTTGCAGCTCTCTGCAATAAAGACGGCGATGATGACCATGAAGACGACTGAACACATCTGAGGTTGAAGTAATAAGAAAAAGTCTGTGACACATTTTAAACATAAATTGTGGAAGTAAAGAATTAAAAAGTGAAACAAAAAAGTGGACTGTTGTTTTTTTCAACCTTACATCGCACTGGTTCGAATATAAGATCTTTATTTCACTGAAACACATGAAAAAGGTGGGGTTGTCTTATCTTTGGGGTCTGCTCTTTAATGGGACTATATGTAACTTTCAAAAATACTTTGTTTGTAGCGATACCGCAGGACCGTCAGGCAAACTGACTAACGGCCTAATGATTTATATATAGCTACAAGTTACATATATATGTAACTTTTTACATGTATAAATTGTTTTTTATCGTCCACTAATAAGCGAACGTTTAACTGATGTGGAAAAAGTAAAGAAATATGGTGTTAGAGAAATATATGGTGTTAGAGAGTGTAATGTACGAGTCGACAAAGACAGAAGGTCACATATTATCCTTCTCATCAGCCAGTTTAAATAAGTCTTAGATTTATTCAAGTAGTCTCAGTCCATCCCCCCCCCCAGTTATGAAGTGTAATATGGCTTACTTACAGTACGGGAGTAACATGTAGATAGCATGGTTACAGGGGGAGCCAGCAAGATGGCGGACTGAGCGCACGCCTGAAGACATCATTGGTGGAGAGAGGTTTTGGTCCATTTTCATGGTTTCAGGAGGGAATCAACTCAGATACAATGAGTTCACGGAGAAGTTCAATAAAAAAAACAATATTTAAAAGTGATTAAGGCAAATTCTCAAGCAATCCTGAATAAAGGCACATTAACATATGACGGGATGTTACCATGGTAACCCTCACTATATACTGTAAAGATGAAGTCGCTCTTTTGGTTAAGAAAGGTACAAATGAGATTATAAGAGACGTTTTTACTTCTGAGCTTTTTGTGTGAGAGTGAGGACTAAACACCTGACTAAAAGAATTGCATGTTCTGTGATTTTGAGATTGAAACTCTAAAACATTTATTCTACATTGTGAATTCACAAAATGTTTTTGGGGTTCATTTTAGAATCTGATATCTGGAGATGACTTAAAGACACCAAACGGAGAATATAATGTTATAAAGTTTTAATGGAAGATAGTAAAAAGGGGGAAATGTAAAATATAGTAAACCATGCTTTTTTATTTTCATGAATGAATGAAACAAATTTTAAGAGATAATTTTAAACATTATAACAAGCTTCAGATATAAACCAAAGTGCACAGAACTTTGACTCTGATTATTGATTATTGGACCTCTGATGTTTTCTTATGTTTTCTTCATTTGTCCATTAAGTCATATTTGGTCTGTAATATCTGTTAAACCGGTGTTGTTCACAAATACATAATGATGTGTCTCTATGTGTTCACATGATAATGATGTGTCTCTGTGTTCACATGATAATGTTGTGTCTCTATGTGTTCACATGATAATGATGTGTCTCTATGTGTTCACATGATAATGATGTGTCTATGTGTGTTCACATGATAATGATGTGTCTCTATGTGTTCACATGATAATGATGTGTCTCTATGTGTTCACAAATACATAATGATGTGTCTCTATGTGTGTTCACATGATAATGATGTGTCTCTGTGTTCACATGATAATGATGTGTCTCTATGTGTTCACATGATAATGATGTGTCTCTATGTGTTCACAAATACATAATGATGTGTCTCTATGTGTGTTCACATGATAATGATGTGTCTCTATGTGTTCACATGATAATGATGTGTCTCTATGTGTGTTCACATGATAATGATGTGTCTCTATGTGTGTTCACATGATAATGATGTGTCTCTATGTGTTCACATGATAATGATGTGTCTCTGTGTGTTCACATGATAATGATGTGTCTCTATGTGTTCACATGATAATGATGTGTCTCTGTGTTCACATGATAAAGATGTGTCTCTATGTGTTCACATGATAATGATGTGTCTCTGTGTTCACATGATAATGATGTGTCTCTATGTTCACATGATAATGATGTGTCTCTATGTGTTCACATGATAATGATGTGTCTCTTTGTTCACATGATAATGATGTGTCTCTATGTTCACATGATAATGATGTGTCTCTATGTTCACATGATAATGATGTGTCTCTATGTGTTCACATGATAATGATGTGTCTCTTTGTTCACATGATAATGATGTGTCTCTATGTTCACATGATAATGATGTGTCTCTGTGTTCACATGATAATGATGTGTCTCTATGTTCACATGATAAAGATGTGTCTCTATGTGTTCACATGATAATGATGTGTCTCTATGTGTTCACATGATAATGATGTGTCTCTGTGTTCACATGATAATGATGTGTCTCTCTGTGTTCACATGATAATGTGTCTCTATATGTTCACATGATAATGATGTGTCTCTATGTGTTCACATGATAATGATGTGTCTATATGTGTTCACATGATAATGATGTGTCTCTATGTGTTCACATGATAATGATGTGTCTCTATGTGTTCACATGATAATGATGTGTCTCTATGTGTTCACATGATAATGATGTGTCTATATGTGTTCACATGATAATGATGTGTCTCTATGTGTTCACATGATAATGATGTGTCTCTATGTGTTCACATGATAATGATGTGTCTCTATGTGTTCACATGATAATGATGTGTCTATATGTGTTCACATGATAATGATGTGTCTCTATGTGTTCACATGATAATGATGTGTCTCTATGTGTTCACATGATAATGATGTGTCTCTTCAGATCAGTAAGTAAGTCAGCCTCTTAAACCTCCTTCAGTCTGTGGGGCTGCTCCCTGGGCCCCCGTCTCATTCCTTGATGAAGCGTGCCATCTAGTTGTGGATTGTTGTAACTGCGGGCACTTTGAGCCTCAGTCATATTTAAAGGTTCATCCATATAACAGGAGTTCCCAAACTTTTCAGCTCGCTGCCCTCAAAATAAGGGTGCCACAGACTGAGGACCCCCACTGTCCCAGGAGATGGTTAAGGCATTTAACACAGCGCACAGCCACACACACGCAGGTCACAGGCCGATCCAAACCCTGGTAACACAAATTAATACAACAGTCTAAAAGCCATAAGCAGAACAGGTAACCCCTATGTATATACTTCATGACTGAGTGAACAAACTAAACTTCATGTTTATATAGCAGCAGACACCTACGTTGTTGCTGCAGGTGTAAACTTACATTATAAGCATTTTACACTTTAATTTCATTGTCATTACACTAAATATATATATATTGGGAAGACTCAAGGTCCATTTAAAAGACATACAGCAACATACAAGTTAAAAAATTGGTATAAGACAATTATACCAATACTTCCACATAGGTGACTGGTATCGTACAGTACTGAGACGAGGATTTGACAGCAGCATAATGATATAATTTTGAGAATCATTCAGGCGGCAGATAAATTTGTACATCAGATTTCTCAACAGAGCTTGGAGCGTGCTGACTCCTACATTACAAAACATTTCACTCGCACTGCCCCATCTTGGTTTTTTTAAGCAATATACGCATACAATCATTATAGGCAACCTGGAGCTTCTGGATGCTCGCCTTCTTAAACTTGACCCACAAGGGGGCAGTATAAAGAGGGGTACAGTAAGCTCTAAAGAGGCTCACCTTAACCGTATCAGAACACCAAGAGAACTTCCTTGCCAGCATGTTAGCTTGTGCATATAACATACGGCGCTGTCTATACATGTCATCGTCATCACATAATTCATCTGTGATGATGTGTCCCAGATACTTAGTTTTACAATTAACAGACATTACTTGCCCTGACAGATAAAAAGATGGGAAAATGAGGTCCTTATCCCCTTTTACCCTACAAATCAACACAGCACTCTTCTTAGCATTGTATTTCACATCAAATTTAACTCCATAATCTGAACATATATTCAGCAACTGTTGGAATCCAGCACTGCTAGGAGAAACAATAACCAAATCGTCTGCATACATAAGATGGTTAACAAGCACGTTGCCAATCACACATCCTGTTTTACAGCTTCTTAACTGGTCTGATAGGTTATTCATGTAGACATTAAAAAGGCATGGTGAGAGTAGCCCCCCCCTGGCAAACTCCATTACCAACACCAAATGGTGCAGAAACTGAATTCCCCCATTTGATCTGCATGCTTTGGTTGGCATACCAATAAGCCAGGATCCTAATGATGCTGTTGGGCACACCCCTTTGACTCAATTTAACGAAAAGCTTATGATGGTTAACTCGGTCAAAAGCCTTAGAGGCATCAATAAAACCAATTAGAACAGTGGAGTTCTGTCTCCTATAAGTTTCTACCATTTCCTTCAAAGCATATATGCATAGATCAGTACCATGTTTAGCCTTGAAGCCAAACTGGTTGTCTGAGGTATATAAATAAATACATAATCTGTCTAATAAGATTCTTTCCAGGACTTTGGATAACACACTGGCTAGAGCAATTGGTCTGTAGTTATGCAAGCTCCCCACTTTTCCTGCTTTGTCCTTGATGACAGGCACCAAGGTAACATACATCATGGACTCCGGCAACATACCGTGAGACATCAGGAAAGTGTTTATTTCTTTTGGTAGTAGGCCAGTCAATTTAGCCCAAAAAAAAACAAAAATTTGCAAAAGTAATGTCTCATAGTTTTTATTGGTCCTAATACCCTCCTGAATCATATACTAAAAGTCTACCGCCGTAGATGGAGTGGAACATATTTTTTTTCCAGATTAAAGGCCCAACACTCTCAGTACATTGAGTAGAATAGGAGAACATTTTCAGTTAATAGCTATCACTATGAAACTTCTCCAGTTGATTAGTGACATCATACCAAAGAAAAAATGTATTGCAAGTTTTTGAGATTTGATGTTTATATATGCAAATGAGGCCTTTCTTCATAAAATGTACCATCATTTGCATAAACACAACATTTGAAAATTGGATGAAGCCAGATTACAAATGATTGTTTCATTATGTTCACACAAAACAGAAAGACAACATTAAAGAAGGGACTGTTTTTCTATATCATCCCATACATTAGAAAATACTATTTAGAGTCATCACAAAATCTGTTCACCATGTTTTTGGTATAAAATAAAATATCAGGCTATTGAAAACATATCAACAGAACTCCTCCCTAATCAAACTCAAAGTATAGACAGGAAGAATCTGTAATGAATAGTTTATGTAGGTGTTACTGGATATTTCTCCTTCACAGTGTACGGAAACCTCACTTTGAGAAAACGCCCTTTAAAGATTAGAGTGAAAGAGAATCCATTTTTCAGCAGAAACCTAATTATTAACAAACAAGTCATTGAAATCTGTAAACAGACAATACGTACCCAAAACCACGACTCAAGAGACAGATGGAGAAGAGAAAGCCCAGTAGGCACTTTAATGTACAAAATAGGAGGTAGGCCATAACACTTTTATTTCTTCCAGGCTTACAGTTTAAGAAACAAACAAAACCATCAACTATGTTTATGTAAAGAAATAAAGAGCAGGAAATTAGACCATTATCAAAAGAGAAAATAACCATTGTTATCCACTGTGGCACGGCCGTAAAATCCACTTATAGATTTGACTCTGTGGCAACAACAAAAAAAGTTCAATCCATGTTCTCATCCAAGTTTGCAGACATATTTGCACATACGCCTCTGCACATACGCCTCTGCAAGCTAGGGAGCAGTCGAGGCCTTGACGACAGCAATTGCAGTGCATTGTGCTGCAACCAGATTTGCACTTCAGCGCACAAGCTCGAACAAAGATTGAGGTGCAGGGTCCTGGTCAGTATGGACAGGAATGAGGCATGAGTCTTGGATCCTCCAGCCCCATTCCTCTGGTGGTAGCAAGTTTCCCATCCATTCTTGAACATGATGGTACACTCTGAAGCTATTAAACATAGCAGATGAAGATGTTGGTGGCAAGTTGCGAGGGTGGATAGCCGTTTTGCTGTCAGTCACCCTACTATAAAAACATTTCAGTCTGAGGTCATTGAGAGAATCTGCTTCTTTGCCTTTGTAGATCTGTTAACACCAGAGGAATGGGGGGGCTGTAGGTTCCAAGACTCATGCCTCAATCCCTGCACCTCAATCTTTGTTCGAGCTTGTGCGCTGCAAGTGCAAGTCTGGTTGCAGCGCAATGCGCTGCAATTGCCGTCGTCAAGGCCTCGACTGCTCCCTAGCTTGCACAGAGTGCAGAGGCGTATGTGCAAATATGTCTGCAAACTTGGATGAGAACATGGATTGAACTTTTTTTGTTGTTGCCACAGAGTCAAATCTATAAGTGGATTTTACGGCCGTGCCACAGTGGATAACAATGGTTATTTTCTCTTTTGATAATGGTCTAATTTGCTGCTCTTTATTTGTTTACATAAACATAGTTGGTGGTTTTGTTTGTTTCTAAAACTGTAAGCCTGGAAGAAATAAAAGTGTTATGGCCTACCTCCTATTTTGTACATTAAAGTGCCTACTGGGCTTTCTCTTCTCCATCTGTCTCTTGAGTCGTGGTTTTGGGTACGTATTGTCTGTTTACAGATTTCAATGACTTGTTTGTTAATAATTAGGTTTCTGCTGAAAAATGGATTCTCTTTCACTCTAATCTTTAAAGCAACAATATGTAACTTTTCCACCTATATTAAATGTCGTTTTATTATCGATCTAAGGGCGCAACAGATGTCAGCGGAGAGAATGCTGTCTCTCCTACGTCCGCCTAGCGGTCCTCTCGCCTGAAAACCACAGTATGTAAGATTCGACCTCGGGACGCGGTTATCTCGCGAGAAGTACGCACCGCTTTACGGCACTCCTGTGGTCAACAGAGTTCACGCAATGAAGCGGCCAGTTAGTTAGCCTGCTGTGCTGTTTGAAACAATGGCTGAGGCTAAGAGCAAAAGTACGGTGACTGATGTAGATAAGAAGATAAAAAGTGAGCGTGACTGGACCAGAGGAAATATTGGACAGGCTTTTACACGTTGGAGAGAGCTTCAAGAAACAGTGGGCTGTAACTCCGACGCTGGGCTTGTAACTGGTGAGTAGCTCGTTTCAAACTTTGTGTCTTGTTTCTTTGCATCATAGTTATAGAGTCGTTTCACCAAAAACATTCAGTCTATGTCGACAGGTAGATGACATTATCATATAACGACCAGAATAGCAGAATAACGTTAGGGTCCTCTGATTTAGCAACGCTAGCATGCTAACCTATGTGTCGGAGTTATTAGTGCAGACTTTGACTGATGCACGGCGAGATGTCGACCCGTTAGCGGTTGTTCGTATGCCAAGTCGGTCCATGTTAGCAGAAGTTTAGCCCGTAGCATGATTACACAAACAGTATATTGTTACGTTAGCTCCGGTTGCTACTTATCTGAGCAGCGCTAAGTGCGAACTTTCTCGCTGGTCAAAAGTTTCGCCCTCATGTTGCTATAGAAACTAGCGTTACTATACTCTGCACAGCTGTATAAACTAACATACTGACTTCAAACTTTATTCCAGCTTTCTAAAGAGGAGCTCAGCATCATCTCCAGCAACAAATGCAACCTCCATCCCTGCCAGAGTCCAGAGTCAGACCGCGACAGGTGTGTTTTCATGGAGTAACGTTAGCTAATAATATATATACATATACAGTTTTGAAAATATGAAACAACTCTAATACTAAATGATATTATTGTCCAAGGTTCTGAAGTTGCTGCAATAAAAATCAAAGAGCTGGAGTGTGAACGCCTTGAAAAAGACCAGACTACGACCATTGATGAAAAGAGAGAATCTTCCTAGAAGACAGAGTCTGGTGCTGATGATGCACAGACACCACCCAGAGCTGAACTTCACTCACATTTCACAGGAGAAGCTGCTCCTAAACGTCCTACCTGCATGTATCTACAGCTGTGCATCATCAGAGATCAGGTCCATCATAACAAAGCTCCAGGATGGTGTAGACCCCCCCCTCCCCTCCCTCAGGTCCATCATAACAAAGCTCCAGGATGGTGTAGACCCCCCCCAAGCAGCTGAATGTGTAAATGAGTGCCAAAAAGTGCTTTTGATCGTATTTATATGTAAAATCAGTGTTTTTCTAATAAATAACTATTTGATCTTGATCTCTGTAGCTTTTCCTTCATATTATATTCTCCTGTTTTCTTATTACCTTTGGTGTATTCTGCATGACAACGCTCAGGGAGATCGTTCTGCCCAATGTCAATCTCTTGAATCTTGAAACCTGGATAAAGTTTTTGTTATTATGTAAATATAAATAAGAAGACAGAACTAAAAATCAGTGGGCAATGCACACAGTTACTAATTGTTATAACCAGTGTTGGGCAAGTTACTTTAAAAAAGTAATTAGTTACAGTTACTAGTTACTTCTCCCAAAAAGTAACTTAAGTAGTTACTGAGTAACAAATTATAAAAGTAACTAGTTACTTTGGAAAGTAACTATTGCGTTACTTTCAAGTAAATTTTTAAATGCTCAAATGTGTTAAATAATTTGGACCCCACCTCCACCCCTCTTTAACAGAACTTAAAATACATGTTCAATTATTTATAATAAATCTGAATATTATAATGAAATGGACACTTATCAATAATGAACAGAAACAGTGTACACAAATCTAAACTATTTTAATGTTGCTGTGGGACAAAGTGAGACTAGCCTCCAATCAAATGTCATGTATTATATTATAATAACTATGTTTATATAGTGGATCCGTAAAAATTGTTGTTATTAAACACACTAACAAATTATATTACTGTTTATTAACAGTACACAAAGTTATTGACTTTAAACCTTGGTAGCAAACGTTAGCTTTCTGGTTCAAAACTGAGCCAATCTAGTCTCTTTCTCCCACTCTTTATCATATTCTTTTCCCCACTTATTCCTGGACATCGTCACTCTGTCAGGTGTAGTTGTTCGTGTGTGTGGGGGGGGTGCCGGATCGGGCGCGCGTGGTAACCAAGGAAACGGGGTTGTAGACAGATCCTGGAAAAGGACAAACATAACTACCGTGTTCATGTTTCGCTTTATTGTGGAGAACTGGGAGAGAATCAGTAGGAGTTCATACAGGGAGCAAAGCAAGCCCAAATCAGCAACTACACTTTAGAAAACAAGCCCAAAAACCAGCAACCTGCGACTTTACAGAAAAGCAAGCCCAAAGTCCCTTATAACAAGCGGACTTGGCAACACTGCTCGCCATCCCTGTTTCTCATTGACTCACTTGTGTCGTTCTGTGTCCGACTATGCATGCTTTTGAATTTGTGTAAACAACACCCGCCCAACTCTACCTCTGATTGGCTCACCATGAAATGATTCCCTACCTCAGCCAATCGTCATCATTTATGCGATTGTCTCGTGTCCGCACTCACCAAAGAGGAAGAACAGTAAGGCATATCTCTGCCACTCGGTTTAGAGATCCAGTTGGTCTGTCAAAGTAACGCGCTGCATTTTTTGGCAGTAACGGTAACGGCGTTATAATGATGGGAAGAGTAATCAATTAGATTACTCGTTACTGAAAAAACTAACGCCGTTAGTAACGCCGTTATTTATAACGCTGTTATTCCCATCACTGGTTATAACCCGCTCAGAACAATTACAGTTTCTAAATGACATCATAACAACAGAGTAATAAAAAGATGTCTGTTTTATTTATCAAACAAAGGTCAAAACAAATAACTTTAGTGAACTCAACAAACTCAACTTGAAATTACACAAAAATACGGAAAGCTACGCCAAAACAGGTATTTACGTCTATAAGACATGTTGACACAAGGCAGTGCACCCTGAAGCCAGGGTACTGTCCTCTTTACATCTATAAGACATGTTGACACAAGGCAGTGCACCCTGAAGCCAGGGTACTGTCCTCTTTACATCTATAAGACATGTTGACACAAGGCAGTGCACCCTGAAGCCAGGGTACTGTCCTCTTTACATCTATAAGACATGTTGACACAAGGCAGCGCACCCTGAAGCCAGGGTACTGTCCTCTTTACATCTATAAGACATGTTGACACAAGGCAGCGCACCCTGAAGCCAGGGTACTGTCCTCTTTACATCTATAAGACATGTTGACACAAGGCAGCGCACCCTGAAGCCAGGGTACTGTCCTCTTTACATCTATAAGACATGTTGACACAAGGCAGCGCACCCTGAAGCCAGGGTACTGTCCTCTTTACGTCTATAAGACATGTTGACACAAGGCAGCACCCTGAAGCCAGGGTACTGTCCTCTTTACATCAATAAGACATGTTGACACAAGGCAGCACACCCTGAAGCCAGGGTACTGTCCTCTTTACATCTATAAGACATGTTGACACAAGGCAGCGCACCCTGAAGCCAGGGTACTGTCCTCTTTACATCTATAAGACATTTTGACACAAGGCAGTGCACCCTGAAGCCAGGGTACTGTCCTCTTTACATCTATAAGACATTTTGACACAAGGCAGCGCACCCTGGAGCCAGGGTACTGTCCTCTTTACGTCTATAAGACATGTTGACACAAGGCAGCGCACCCTGAAGCCAGGGTACTGTCCTCTTTACGTCTATAAGACATGTTGACACAAGGCAGTGCACCCTGAAGCCAGGGTAATGTCCTCTTTACGTCTATAAGACATGTTGACACAAGGCAGCGCACCCTGAAGCCAGGGTACTGTCCTCTTTACATCTATAAGACATGTTGACACAAGGCAGCGCACCCTGAAGCCAGGGTACTGTCCTCTTTACGTCTATAAGACATGTTGACACAAGGCAGCGCACCCTGAAGCCAGGGTACTGTCCTCTTTACATCTATAAGACATGTTGACACAAGGCAGCACACCCTGAAGCCAGGGTACTGTCCTCTTCAGAAAGCTTCTCTGATCTTCCAGACGCAGCAGCTTTGATTCATGACGATGCTCCCCCCCCGGCTCCTGCTCATCATGGATGGAGAAATGAAGTTGAGGTTGAATCCTGGAATAAAAGGAAAACTGATATTGAAAAACATAAACCTCGGACACAGTTAGCAACGCATAAACAGACCGTTATAACTCAACTTATGACATATACATGGTTGAAGAGTAGTTATAATATTGCCCAACAAGTCAGTATTATGATCTGTTTCACTGCTAACGGGAAAGCTATTCGATGGCAGAATAAACATCCCTGCAGATATTATTTATAACAGACTGAGTCGTAAAGTTAGGCTGCATCATTACCGGTGTCATCGTTGTCTCACGTTTAGCAGCTTTACCGGGAGCAGAAAGTCATCACAAGTTATGTCTCCGGTTTGCAAACAAATAAATAAATATATCCATCTTACGTTGTCTCATAAAAGTTTGTAACCTTACAAACCGATCTACAACTAGCATGTTGACATGTAGCCAGTTAGCCACGGCTACAGATATCATGGTAACAGTTGAATACACATACACATAATAAACAACGGGCTGCAGGCGTTTAGGTTTGATCAAAATCTGGTAATGTTACTGTACCTTTTCAGTCCACATGGTTCTTCAATTTCCCTCAGCGTATTTACCGGCTTCCAACTCTGTTTGACAACAAGTGCACGCTGTGTCAGACGGGGAGACGTAACCGTTTTACGACAGTGCAGTTCGGTCAGAGACCTGCTGTTGGCGCCAAAGCGCACCAAAACTGAGAAGTTACATACAGGGGCTTTAAAGGGAGTTTTCTCAAAATGAGGTTTCCGTACACTGTGGAGGAGAAATATCCAGTAACACATACATAAACTATTAATTACAGATTCTTCCTGTCTATACTTTGAGTTTGATTAGGGAGGAGTTCTGTTGATATGTTTTCAATAGCCTGATATTTTATTTTATACCAAAAACATGGTGAACAGATTTTGTGATGACTCTAAATAGTATTTTCTAATGTATGGGATGATATAGAAACACAGTCCCTTCTTTAATGTTGTCTTTCTGTATTGTGTCAACATAATGAAACATCATTTTTAATCTTCTTCCAGTTTTCAAATGTTGTGTTTTGTAATTTATGCAAATGATGGTACAATTTATGAAGAAAGGCCTCATTTGCATATATAAACATCAAATCTCAAAAACTTGCAATACATTTTTTCTTTGGTATGATGTCACTAATCAACTGGAGAAGTTTCATAGTGATAGCTATTAACTGAAAATGTTCTCCTATTCTACTCAATGTACTGAGAGTGTTGGGCCTTTAATCTAAAATAAAATATGTTCCACTCCATCTACGGCGGTAGACTTTTAGTATATGATTCAGGAGGGTATTAGGACCAATAAAAACTATGAGACATTACTTTTGCAAATTTTTGTTTTTTTTGGGCTAGATTGACTGGCCTATAGGCATACATCTTGCCTCTTGGTGGCCTGCAACCACCCTAGGGGTCTTGACCCCCACTTTGGTAACCCCTGCTCTATAAAGCATGTACATACATGCAGTGAATGATGTTTGTGGCCGAGAGGCACCAGTCCCTTTTATATCCAGATTAGTTTCATTGAATCGTTACATTAATCGTCTTTTTATGACAGTTTTTCCTCCTTTTTTTTATTTTTAATTAATTGAGCTCAAATGATGAAGGAACTGTAGTTAATGTAGGAAGAACAAACTTATCCAGACAGATGACCTGTGCTGGTTCAAAGCACTGATTGGTCCCTGACCTGAGTCGCTCAGTAGTTTCTGTTCATTTCATTGGTTTATAAAATGTTTAAATTATTCTATGACTGTCAATATGTTACTGTTGAACTGATGAGGACGTGCTACCCGTTTGACAGACATACAGTAAAAAACACCTGAACCAATCGGAGCGCTGCTTTTGTAAGCCCCGCCCACCACAGGCCCTTAGCATGCTGCACCCACATGCACGCGCTAATCTGGTGATGGAGAAGGCGGGACGTGAAGCTCGGCTCTGTCTCTCAGACTCTCCTGGAGGATTGTTTTACCTGCTGCAGGAAGAAGTGTTCAAACTTTTAGTCACACTGTGGAAGTGTGGAAGTGTCGCTGGCAGCGTTTAAGGTGAGTGATAAACACGAGACTCCCCCACGTGTGTGTGTGTGTGTGTGTGTGTGTGTGTGTGTGTGTGTGGGGGGGGGGGGGGGGGGGGGGGGGGGGGGGGTAATAAAGGTGTAACAAACAGGTTTTAAATGTATAAGAGGAAACTCTGAGTCGTAGTTATACTGAATAAAATTGAAATAACTGAAGTGTTGTAGCAGCATGTTACAAACTTTAAAGTATAACAGTAGTTATAATAGTTCTTATAATGATGAATATGTTCATATAGAACTTTAGTTAATAACTCATCCCCACACATACAGGGATTTAAAATAATCATTTGACTGTAAAGTCACAGAGGGTCTCCCCACAGAAGCCCCTCTCTTTGTAAATTGTGTTTTTAATCTAAAAACATAAAACTGACACGTTGATTTGTTTGAAAGTTTGAGATCCAGGATGACAGATATGACCTTTGACCTGTAACATGTCTGAAAAGGTGACCTCCAGTCAGGTGCAGGGCATGCCTGGATTAAAAGTCAGCTGGTGTTCTTGAACAGATGTTTCTAAATATCATTAAAGGTGTATCTTTGGCTCGTCATCATCAGGGAACCTGTTCTGGTGCTCTAAAGCTTCTTTGTCAAATGGAGCTATGAACCATTAGCGGTGTCAAATAGCACTATATTATTTTAAATGTGTGAGCTAGCAGGGCCCTTAAATCATGCCAGATACCATCAACTAATAAATGTGCTTCTGAATGACGTGTAGTTTAAACATGAACCAAGTGGTGGCGTAAGAGGGTCAGAGTCCTGTACTCAATGCTTACTGAGAAACAAAACAACAATTATATTGATTTCAGTAAATAAAGTCAATGCTGACAAGTTTGGAAACACATGTATAAATAAATACATCATCACTAAACACAGTAATAACAAGATACTTAACACATGTAGAAGCACAGTATAGCAGGATATGATTAACATAGAAATACAAAATGTGCTTCAGAAACTAAATAGGACTGGAACTACTACTGGAAGAGTTCTTCATTAAATCTGTCTACTCACAGATTGAGCTGTCCATCTTTTAACTGGGACAGGAAGTCCGGCTGCATCCTTCAACTTTAAACCACACACTCTGAAAAGGTCAGAGTCTTTGTCAGACCAGGCAGCAGCAGACACCCTGGATGAAGACCAGGCAGCAGCAGACACCCTGGATGAAGACCAGGCAGCAGCAGACACCCTGGATGAAGACCAGGCAGCAGCAGACACCCTGGATGAAGACCAGGCAGCAGCAGACACCCTGGATGAAGACCAGACAGCAACAGACACCCTGGATGAAGACCAGGCAGCAGCAGCAGACGCCCTGTATGAAAACCAGGCAGCAGCAGCAGCAGACACCCTGAATGAAGACCAGGCAGCAGCAGACACCCTGGATGAAGACCAGACAGCAACAGACACCCTGGATGAAGACCAGGCAGCAGCAGACACCCTGGATGAAGACCAGACAGCAACAGACACCCTGGATGAAGACCAGGCAGCAGCAGACACCCTGGATGAAGACCAGGCAGCAGCAGACACCCTGGATGAAGACCAGCAGACACCCTGGATGAAGACCAGGCAGCAGCAGACACCCTGGATGAAGACCAGGCAGCAGCAGACACCCTGGATGAAGACCAGACAGCAACAGACACCCTGGATGAAGACCAGGCAGCAGCAGACACCCTGGATGAAGACCAGACAGCAACAGACACCCTGGATGAAGACCAGGCAGCAGCAGCAGACACCCTGGATGAAGACCAGGCAGCTGAAGCCCCCACAAAGAGGAAGAGACAGGTATGTTTTGATGACGTGCTGGTGGCATCCTCTCCATCTCCAGACTCACCACACAACCAGCAGAGGGAGCCAGAGCTGCTTGCCACAGAGTCCTGTGAGAGAAACACGAGCTCTGAGGTGGATAAGAAATCGATGATGATGAAGGAATATGAAAGATAAGATGAGATCATGGTGGAGATCTGAGATTTCCACCTCGTACTCCACCAGGGTCTCTGTGGCAGTAACTGGCTCCCCAGGTTGTGAGAGAAACACGAGCTCTGAGGTGCATAAGAAATCGATGATGATGAAGGAATATGAAAGATAAGATGAGATCATGGTGGAGATCTGAGATTTCCACCTCGTACTCCACCAGGGTCTCTGTGGCAGTAACTGGCTCCCCAGGTTTTATTAACTGGTGTCTAATTCAGAAACTGTTTTTGTGTTAAGTTTAAATGAGAAAATCTGATTGCTTTTCTTTGGATTTACATTTAACATTGTCAGGAAGGGGGCAGTGACACATACATGCAGAGGACCAGGCAGCAGCAGACACCCTGGATGAAGACCAGGCAGCAGCAGCAGACACCCTGGATGAAGACCAGGCAGCAGTAGACACCCTGGATGAAGACCAGGCAGCAGCAGACACTCTGGATGAAGACCAGACAGCAGCAGTAGACACCCTGGATGAAGACCAGGCAGCTGGAGCCCCCACAAAGAGGAAGAGACAGGTATGTTTTGATGTCGTGCTGGTGGCATCCTCTCCATCTCCAGACTCACCACACAACAAGCAGACGGAGCCAGAGCTGCTTGCCACAGAGTCCTGTGAGAGAAACACGAGCACTGAGGTGGATAAGAAATCGATGATGATGAAGGAATATGAAAGATAAGATGAGATCATTTCGCTCATCTGAGATTTCCACCTCGTACTCCACCAGGGTCTCTGTGGCAGCAACTGGCTCCCCAGGTTGCCGCTAACCACACACACACACACACGTTCAGGACATTGCAGGACTGGTCGCTGAAGGACAGAATTAGACGCTCATCACAGATGACCCTAATCTCCATTTGCAGACCCAAATGTCTTCCCCAGAGCCAACTTTCATCACATGAAGACATTACTGAAAAAACAACTCCCCCCATTTCAGAACAGCACACAGGTCATACTCTCCACAGGAACCAATCACTGCCTCTCTGAACATACACCAACTACATTCCTCAAACAGCTACAGACAATATGGAAAACCAGACAGACCACCTTCCCCAAGGCCACCATCTACATCCCTGTCCTCAACTTTTCAACAAGCCTGGACAAACAAAAACAGACTCTACTCCCCAAACTTAACAACGCCATCACTTTCAAATACTACTTCCTACCAGAAATCTATCTAAAATGAAAATCTGATTGCTTGTCTTTGGATTAAATGTATTATTGTCAGAAAGGGGGCAGTGACAAAGACATGCAGTATGAGAACCAGGCAGCAGCAGACACCCTGGAGGAAGAGCAGGCAGCAGCAGACACCCTGGATGAAGACCAGGCAGCAGCAGACACCCTGGATGAAGACCAGTCAGCAGCAACAGACACCCTGGATGAAGAGCAGGCAGCAGCAGCAGACACCCTGGATGAAGACCAGGCAGCAGCAGACACCCTGGATGAAGACCAGGCAGCAGCAGACACCCTGGATGAAGACCAGGCAGCAGCAGCAGCAGACACCCTGGAGGAAGACCAGGCAGCAGCAGACACTCTGGATGAAGACCAGGCAGCAGCAGACACCCTGGAGGAAGAGCAGGCAGCAGTAGACACCCTGGATGAAGACCAGGCAGCAGCAGACACCCTGGATGAAGACCAGACAGCAGCAGCAGACACCCTGGATGAAGACCAGGCAGCAGCAGACACCCTGGATGAAGACCAGGCAGCTGAAACCCCCACAAAGAGAAAGAGACAGGTACGTTTTGATGACGTGCTGGTGGCATCCTCTCCATCTCCAGACTCACCACACAACAAGCAGAGGGAGCCAGAGCTGCTTGCCACAGAGCCCTTTGAGACAAACACGAGCACTGAGGTGGATAAGAAATCGATGACGATAAATGAATATGAAGATAAGATGAGATCATTTGGCTAATCTGAGATTTCAACCTTGTACTCCACCAGGGTCTCTGTGGCAGCAACTGGCTCCCCAGGTTTTATTAACTGGTGTGTAATTCAGAAACTGTTTTTGTGTTTAAATGACAAAATTTGATTGCTTGTCTTTGGATCACATTTAATAGTGTCAGGAAGGGGGCAGTGACACAGACATGCAGAGGACCAGGACACCCTGGATGAAGACCAGGCAGCAGCAGACACCCTGGATGAAGACCAGGCAGCAGCAGACACCCTGGATGAAGACCAGGCATCAGCAGACACCCTGGATGAAGACCAGACAGCAGCAGCAGACACCCTGGATGAAGACCAGGCAGCAGCAGCAGCAGACACCCTGGATGAATACAAGGCAGCAGTAGACACCCTGGATGAAGACCAGGCAGCAGCTGACACCCTGGATGAAGACAAGGCAGCAGCAGACACCCTGGATGAAGACCAGGCAGCAGTAGACACCCTGGATGAAGACCAAGCAGCAGCAGACATCCTGGATGAAGACCAGGCAGCAGCAGACATCCTGGATGAAGACCAGGCAGCAGTAGACACCCTGGATGAAGACCAGGCAGCAGTAGACACCCTGGATGAAGACCAGGCAGCAGCAGCAGACACCCTGGATGAAGACCAGGCAGCAGCAGACACCCTGGATGAAGACCAGGCAGCTGAAGCCCCCACAAAGAGGAAGAGACAGGTATGTTTTGATGACGTGCTGGTGGCATCCTCTCCATCTCCAGACTCACCACACAACCAGCAGAGGAATATGAAAGATAAGATGAGATCATGGTGGAGATCTGAGATTTCCACCTCGTACTCCACCAGGGTCTCTGTGGCAGTAACTGGCTCCCCAGGTTTTATTAACTGGTGTCTAATTCAGAAACTGTTTTTGTGTTAAGTTTAAATGAGAAAATCTGATTGCTTTTCTTTGGATTTACATTTAACATTGTCAGGAAGGGGGCAGTGACACATACATGCAGAGGACCAGGCAGCAGCAGACACCCTGGATGAAGACCAGGCAGCAGCAGCAGACACCCTGGATGAAGACCAGGCAGCAGTAGACACCCTGGATGAAGACCAGGCAGCAGCAGACACTCTGGATGAAGACCAGACAGCAGCAGTAGACACCCTGGATGAAGACCAGGCAGCTGGAGCCCCCACAAAGAGGAAGAGACAGGTATGTTTTGATGTCGTGCTGGTGGCATCCTCTCCATCTCCAGACTCACCACACAACAAGCAGACGGAGCCAGAGCTGCTTGCCACAGAGTCCTGTGAGACAAACACGAGCACTGAGGTGGATAAGAAATCGATGATGATGAAGGAATATGAAAGATAAGATGAGATCATTTCGCTCATCTGAGATTTCCACCTCGTACTCCACCAGGGTCTCTGTGGCAGCAACTGGCTCCCCAGGTTGCCGCTAACCACACACACACACACACGTTCAGGACATTGCAGGACTGGTCGCTGAAGGACAGAATTAGACGCTCATCACAGATGACCCTAATCTCCATTTGCAGACCCAAATGTCTTCCCCAGAGCCAACTTTCATCACATGAAGACATTACTGAAAAAACAACTCCCCCCATTTCAGAACAGCACACAGGTCATACTCTCCACAGGAACCAATCACTGCCTCTCTGAACATACACCAACTACATTCCTCAAACAGCTACAGACAATATGGAAAACCAGACAGACCACCTTCCCCAAGGCCACCATCTACATCCCTGTCCTCAACTTTTCAACAAGCCTGGACAAACAAAAACAGACTCTACTCCCCAAACTTAACAACGCCATCACTTTCAAATACTACTTCCTACCACAAATCTATCTAAAATGAAAATCTGATTGCTTGTCTTTGGATTAAATGTATTATTGTCAGAAAGGGGGCAGTGACAAAGACATGCAGTATGAGAACCAGGCAGCAGCAGACACCCTGGAGGAAGAGCAGGCAGCAGCAGACACCCTGGATGAAGACCAGGCAGCAGCAGACACCCTGGATGAAGACCAGGCAGCAGCAGACACCCTGGATGAAGACCAGTCAGCAGCAACAGACACCCTGGATGAAGAGCAGGCAGCAGCAGCAGACACCCTGGATGAAGACCAGGCAGCAGCAGACACCCTGGATGAAGACCAGGCAGCAGCAGACACCCTGGATGAAGACCAGGCAGCAGCAGACACCCTGGAGGAAGAGCAGGCAGCAGCAGACACCCTGGATGAAGACCAGGCAGCAGCAGACACCCTGGATGAAGACCAGGCAGCAGCAGACACCCTGGATGAAGACCAGGCAGCAGCAGCAGACACCCTGGATGAAGACCAGGCAGCAGCAGACACCCTGGATGAAGACCAGGCAGCTGAAGCCCCCACAAAGAGAAAGAGACAGGTATGTTTTGATGACGTGCTGGTGGCATCCTCTCCATCTCCAGACTCACCACACAACAAGCAGAGGGAGCCAGAGCTGCTTGCCACAGAGCCCTTTGAGACAAACACGAGCACTGAGGTGGATAAGAAATCGATGACGATAAATGAATATGAAAGATAAGATGAGATCATGGTGGATATCTGAGATTTCAACCTTGTACTCCACCAGGGTCTCTGTGGCAGCAACTGGCTCCCCAGGTTTTATTAACTGGTGTGTAATTCAGAAACTGTTTTTGTGTTTAAATGACAAAATTTGACTGCTTGTCTTTGGATCACATTGAATATTGTCAGGAAGGGGGCAGTGACACATACATGCAGAGGACCAGGCAGCAGCAGACACCCTGGATGAAGACCAGGCAGCAGCAGCAGACACTCTGGATGGAAACCAGGTAGCAGCAGCAGCAGCAGACACCTTGAATGAAGACCAGGCAGCAGCAGACACCCTGGATGAAGACCAGACAGCAGCAGCAGACACCCTGGATGAAGACCAGGCAGCAGCTGACACCCTGGATGAAGACAAGGCAGCAGCAGACACCCTGGATGAAGACCAGGCAGCAGTAGACACCCTGGATGAAGACCAAGCAGCAGCAGACATCCTGGATGAAGACCAGGCAGCAGCAGACACCCTGGATGAAGACCAGGCAGCAGTAGACACCCTGGATGAAGACCAGGCAGCAGCAGACATCCTGGATGAAGACCAGGCAGCAGTAGACACCCTGGATGAAGACCAGGCAGCAGTAGACACCCTGGATGAAGACCAGGCAGCAGCAGACACCCTGGATGAAGACCAGGCAGCAGCAGACATCCTGGATGAAGACCAGGCAGCAGCAGCAGAGACACCTGTATGAAGACCAGGCAGCAGCAGCAGACACCCTGGATGAAGACCAGGCAGCAGCAGCAGACACCCTGGATGAAGACCTGGCAGCAGTAGACACCCTGGATGAAGACAAGGCAGCAGTAGACACCCTGGATGAAGACCTGGCAGCAGTAGACACCCTGGATGAAGACAAGGCAGCAGTAGACACCCTGGATGAAGACCAGGCAGCAGCTGACACCCTGGATGAAGACAAGGCAGCAGCAGACACCCTGGATGAAGACCTGGCAGCAGTAGACACCCTGGATGAAGACAAGGCAGCAGTAGACACCCTGGATGAAGACCAGGCAGCAGCTGACACCCTGGATGAAGACCAGGCAGCAGCAGACACCCTGGATGAAGACAAGGCAGCAGCAGACACCCTGGATGAAGACCAGGCAGCAGCAGACACCCTGGATGAAGACCAGGCAGCAGTAGACACCCTGGATGAAGACCAGGCAGCAGCTGACACCCTGGATGAAGACAAGGCAGCAGTAGACACCCTGGATGAAGACCAGGCAGCAGCAGACACCCTGGATGAAGACAAGGCAGCAGTAGACACCCTGGATGAAGACAAGGCAGCAGCAGCAGACACCCTGGATGAAGACCAGGCAGCAGCAGCAGACACCCTGGATGAAGACCAGGCAGCAGCAGACACCCTGGATGAAGACCAGGCAGCAGCAGCAGACACCCTGGATGAAGACCAGGAAGCAGCAGCAGACACCCTGGATGAAGACCTGGCAGCAGCAGACACCCTGGATGAAGACCAGGCAGCAGCAGCCCCCACAAAGAGGAAGAGACAGGTATGTTTTGATGACGTGCTGGTGGCATCCTCTCCCTCTCCAGACTCACCACACAACAAGCAGAGGGAGCCAGAGCTGCTTGCCACAGAGCCCTTTGAGACAAACACGAGCACTGAGGTGGATAAGAAATCGATGACGATAAACGAATATGAAAGATAAGATGAGATCATGGTGGATATCTGAGATTTCCACCTCGTACTCCACCAGGGTCTCTGTGGCAGCAACTGGCTCCCCAGGTTTTATTAACTGGTGTCTAATTCAGAAACTGTTTTTGTGTTTAAATGAGAAACTCGGATTGCTTTTCTTTGGATTTACATTTAACATTGTCAGGAAGGGGGCAGTGACACATACATGCAGAGGACCAGGCAGCAGCAGACACCCTGGATGAAGACCAGGCAGCAGCAGCAGACACTCTGGATGGAAACCAGGTAGCAGCAGCAGCAGCAGCAGCAGACACCTTGAATGAAGACCAGGCAGCAGCAGCAGCAGACACCATGGATGAAGACTAGGCATCAGCAGACACCCTGGATGAAGACCAGGCAGCAGCAGACACCCTGGATGAAGACTAGGCATCAGCAGACACCCTGGATGAAGACCAGGCAGCAGCAGTAGACACCCTGGATGAAGACCAAGCAGCAGCAGTAGACACCCTGGATGAAGACCAGGCAGCAGCAGACACCCTGGATGGAGACCAGGCAGCAGCAGACACCCTGGATGAAGACCAGGCAGACACCCTGAATGAAGACCAGGCAGCAGCAGACACCCTGGATGAAGACCAGGCAGCAGCAGACACCCTGGATGGAGACCAGGCAGCAGCAGACACCCTGGATGAAGACCAGGCAGAAGCAGACACCCTGGATGAAGACCAGGCAGACACCCTGAATGAAGACCAGGCAGCAGCAGACACCCTGGATGGAGACAAGGCAGCAGCAGACACCCTGGATGAAGACCAGGCAGCAGCAGCAGCAGACACCCTGGATGAAGACCAGGCAGCAGCAGACACCCTGGATGAAGACCTGGCAGCAGCAGCAGCAGCAGACACCCTGGATGAAGACCAGGCAGCAGCAGCAGCAGACACCCTGGATGAAGACCAGGCAGCAGCAGACACCCTGGATGAAGTCCAAGCAGCAGCAGACACCCTGGAGGAAGACAAGGCAGCAGCAGACAGCCTGGATGAAGACCAGGCAGCTGAAGCCCCCACAAAGAGGAAGAGACAGGTATCTGTTGATGGCGTGCTGGTGGCATCCTCTCCATCTCCAGACTCACCACACAACAAGCAGACGGAGCCAGAGCTGCTTGCCACAGAGCCCTGTGAGACAAACACGAGCACTGAGGTGGATAAGAAATCGATGATGATAAATGAATATGAAAGATAAGATGAGATCATACCCATAATCTGAGATTTCCACCTCTTACTACACCAGGGTCTCTGTGGCAGCAACTGGCTCCCCAGATTTTAATAACTGGTGTTTAATTCAAAAAACTGTTTTTGTGTTGAGTTTAAGTGAAAAAATCTGATTGCTTGTTTTTGGATTACATTTAACATTGTCAGGAAGGGGGCAGTGACACAGACATGCAAAGGACCAGGCAGCAGCAGACACCCTGGATGAAGACCAGGCAGCAGCAGAAACCCTGGATGAAGACCAAGCAGCAGCAGTAGACACCCTTGATGAAGACCAGGCAGCAGCAGACACCCTGAATGAAGACCAGGCAGCAGCAGCAGCAGACACCCTGGATGAAGACCAGGCAGCAGCAGATACCCTGGATGAAGACCAGGAAGCAGCAGCAGACACTCTGGATGAAGACCAGGCAGCAGCAGACACCCTGGATGAAGACCAGGCAGCAGCAGTAGACACCCTGGATGAAGACCAGGCAGCAGCAGTAGACACCCTGGTTGAAGACCAGGCAGCAGCAGCAGAATCCCTGGATGAAGACCAGGCAGCAGCAGACACCCTGGATGAAGACCAAGCAGCAGCAGCAGACACCCTGGATGAAGACCAAGCAGCAGCAGCAGACACCCTGGATGAAGACCAGGCAGCAGCAGCAGCAGACACCCTGGATGAAGACCAGGCAGCAGCAGCAGCAGACACCCTGGATGAAGACCAGGCAGCAGCAGACACCCTGGATGAAGACCAGGCAGCAGCAGACACCCTGGATGAAGACCAGTCAGCAGCAGACACCCTGGATGAAGACCAGGAAGCAGCAGCAGACACCCTGGATGAAGACCTGGCAGCAGCAGACACCCTGGATGAAGACCAGGCAGCAGCAGCCCCCACAAAGAGGAAGAGACAGGTATGTTTTGATGACGTGCTGGTGGCATCCTCTCCATCTCCAGACTCACCACACAACAAGCAGAGGGAGCCAGAGCTGCTTGCCAGAGAGTCCTGTGAGAGAAACACGAGCACTGAGGTGGATAAGAAATCGATGACGATGAAGGAATATGAAAGATAAGATGAGATCATGGTGGATATCTGAGATTTCCACCTCGTACTCCACCAGGGTCTCTGTGGCAGCAACTGGCTCCCCAGGTTTTATTAACTGGTGTCTAATTCAGAAACTGTTTTTGTGTTGAGTTTAAATGAGAAAATCGGATTGCTTTTCTTTGGATTTACATTTAACATTGTCAGGAAGGGGGCAGTGACACAGACATGCAGAGGACCAGGCAGCAGCAGCAGACACCCTGGATGAAGACCAGGCAGCAGCAGCAGACACCCCGGATGAAGACAAGGCAGCAGTAGACACCCTGGATGAAGAGCAGGCAGCAGCTGACACCCTGGATGAAGACCAGGCAGCAGCAGACACCCTGGATGAAGACAAGGCAGCAGTAGACACCCTGGATGAAGACCAGGCAGCAGCAGACACCCTGAATGAAGACCAGGCAGCAGCAGACACCCTGGATGGAGACCAGGCAGCAGCAGACACCCTGGATGAAGACCAGGCAGAAGCAGACACCCTGAATGAAGACCAGGCAGCAGCAGACACCCTGGATGAAGACCAGGCAGAAGCAGACACCCTGGATGAAGACCAGGCAGACACCCTGAATGAAGACCAGGCAGCAGGAGACACCCTGGATGGAGACCAGGCAGCAGCAGCAGACACCCTGGATGGAGACCAGGCAGCAGCAGCAGACACCCTGGATGAAGACCAGGCAGCAGCAGACACCCTGGATGAAGACCAGGCAGCAGCAGCAGACACCCTGGATGAAGACCAGGCAGTTGAAGCCCCCGCAAAGAGGAAGAGAAAGGTATGTTTTGATGGCGTGCTGGTGGCATCCTCTCCATCTCCAGACTCACCACACAACCAGCAGAGGGAGCCAGAGCTGCTTGCCACAGAGCCCTGTGAGACAAACACGAGCACTGAGGTGGATAAGAAATCGATGACGATAAATGAATATGAAAGATAAGATGAGATCATTTGGTTAATCTGAGATTTCAACCTTGTACTCCACCAGGGTCTCTGTGGCAGTAACTGGCTCCCCAGGTTTTAATAACTGGTGTCTAATTCAAAGTCTGTTTTTGTGTTGAGTTTAAATGAGAAAATCGGATTGCTTGTCTTTGGATTACATTTAATAAAGTCAGGAAGGGGGCAGTGACACAGACATGCAGAGGACCAGGACACCCTGGATGAAGACCAGGCAGCAGCAGACACCCTGGATGAAGACCAGGCAGCAGCAGCAGCAGACACCCTGGATGAAAACCAGGCAGCAGCAGACACCCTGGATGAAGACCTGGCAGCAGTAGACACCCTGGATGAAGACAAGGCAGCAGTAGACACCCTGGATGAAGACAAGGCAGCAGTAGACACCCTGGATGAAGACAAGGCAGCAGTAGACACCCTGGATGAAGACCAGGCAGCAGCAGACACCCTGGATGAAGACCAGGCAGCAGCAGACACCCTGGATGAAGACAAGGCAGCAGTAGACACCCTGGATGAAGACCAGGCAGCAGCAGACACCCTGAATGAAGACAAGGCAGCAGTAGACACCCTGGATGAAGTCCAAGCAGCAGCAGACACCCTGGAGGAAGACAAGGCAGCAGCAGACAGCCTGGATGAAGACCAGGCAGCAGCAGACACCCTGGATGAAGACCAGGCAGCAGCAGACACCCTGGATGAAGACAAGGCAGCAGTAGACACCCTGAATGAAGACAAGGCAGCAGCAGCAGACACCCTGGATGAAGACCAGGCAGCAGCAGACACCCTGGATGAAGACAAGGCAGCAGTAGACACCCTGGATGAAGACCAGGCAGCAGCAGACAGCCTGGATGAAGACAAGGCAGCAGCAGACACCCTGGATGAAGACCAGGCAGCAGCAGACACCCTGAATGAAGACAAGGCAGCAGCAGACACCCTGGATGAAGTCCAAGCAGCAGCAGACACCCTGGATGAAGACCAGGCAGCAGCAGACAGCCTGGATGAAGACCAGGCAGCAGCAGACACCCTGAATGAAGACCAGGCAGCAGGAGACACCCTGGATGGAGACCAGGCAGCAGCAGCAGACACCCTGGATGGAGACCAGGCAGCAGCAGCAGACACCCTGGATGAAGATCAGGCAGCAGCAGACACCCTGGATGAAGACCAGGCAGCAGCAGCAGACACCCTGGATGGAGACCAGGCAGCAGCAGCAGACACCCTGGATGAAGATCAGGCAGCAGCAGACACCCTGGATGAAGACCAGGCAGCAGCAGCAGACACCCTGGATGAAGACCAGGCAGTTGAAGCCCCCACAAAGAGAAAGAGACAGGTATGCTCTGATGACCTGTTGGTGGCATCCTCTCCATCTCCAGACTCACCACACAACAAGCAGACGGAGCCAGAGCTGCTTGCCACAGAGCCCTGTGAGACAAACACGAGCACTGAGGTGGATAAGAAATCGATGATGATGAATGAATATGAAGATAAGATGAGATCATACCCATAATCTGAGATTTCCACCTCTTACTACACCAGGGTCTCTGTGGCAGCAACTGGCTCCCCAGGTTTTAATAACTGGTGTTTAATTCAAAAAACTGTTTTTGTGTTGAGTTTAAGTGAAAAAATCTGATTTCTTGTCTTTGGATTACATTTAATATTGTCAGGAAGGGGGCAGTGACACAGACATGCAGAGGACCAGGCAGCAGCAGACACCCTGGATGAAGACCAGAGGCCTGTACTACGAAGCAGGATTTGGGGTTAGCGAGGTAACTTCAGGGTTAACCCTGGGTTTTCAGTCCTACGAGGGTCGTTCACTTCTTACCTGGGTATATCGCCACGGTAACTTACGCTGCACGCCTAACCTGCTCCGGTGCAGGTTATGTTGGAGATAAGAGATCAACCTGTGAAAATCTCCGCCCACTGACCAATCAGATCTTTTGATCGTGGAGCTCCCGGAGCTGTTCGAGAGAGGGGGAGGACCCTTCATGTGTCCCGTATGATTTTACATTATAGTCCGTTAAGTTAATGATTATTTTTCACTGATATACGCTATATCGTCCTTCATCCTTCCTAGTTGTGTTTTTAAGATGCACAATTACGAATAGCTTCTTATAGCCTATCTTTGAATTATATCTTAATATTAATTTTTTAATGTCTCCATGCCGCTCTGTTTGTGATCGTCAGAGCTGCAGCTTCTCAAACTGTTCTACTCGCCACATGAAAGAGTCAGAGCAACAGTTCAGAGAAGAAACAGGAGTTATTATGGTCAGTTCTGAGGTGATCTAATGATGGAACAAATATAATAAGTCGCAGTTTGGACGTTAATACTCGCCGTTTTTTCTTTTTTATGCCATTTGTTGCTGCAGCTTTGTAACTTTAGTCTTTGGGAGCCTGTTTGTCTTAAACATACAGTATTTATATTGTTAATAGTATAGTTTGATCAGAGTTTGTAGATATGACGATCTGCTGACGGCAGACGCAGTTATGATTGTGATAGGTTAAATGAAGCTAACTCCGCCCTTTTATGTGAACGCGCTCTTGGTAACTCTGGGTTTACCTATCAGGTTGATAACCAGCTTCGTAGGACTGTTAAGCACGATCTCTTATGTTAGGGTTAGTGAAGCCAGATCACCCAAAGAGACCCTGGGTCTTTTTAACTCGATTCGTAGTACAGGCCTCTGGAAGCAGCAGCAGACACTCTGGATGAAGACCAGGCAGCAGCAGTAGACACCCTGGTTGAAGACCAGGCAGCAGCAGTAGACACCCTGGATGAAGACCAGGCAGCAGCAGTAGACACCCTGGTTGAAGACCAGGCAGCAGCAGCAGACACCCTGGATGAAGACCAGGCAGCAGCAGTAGACACCCTGGATGAAGACCAGGCAGCAGCAGACACCCTGAATGAAGACCAGGCAGCAGCAGCAGCAGACACCCTGGATGAAGACCAGGCAGCAGCAGACACCCTGAATGAAGACCAGGCAGCAGCAGCAGCAGACACCCTGGATGAAGACCAGGCAGCAGCAGACATCCTGGATGAAGACCAGGCAGCAGCAGCAGAGACACCTGTATGAAGACCAGGCAGCAGCAGCAGACACCCTGGATGAAGACCAGGCAGCAGCAGTAGACACCCTGGATGAAGACCAGGCAGCAGCAGACACCCTGAATGAAGACCAGGCAGCAGCAGCAGCAGACACCCTGGATGAAGACCAGGCAGCAGCAGACACCCTGAATGAAGACCAGGCAGCAGCAGCAGCAGACACCCTGGATGAAGACCAGGCAGCAGCAGACATCCTGGATGAAGACCAGGCAGCAGCAGCAGAGACACCTGTATGAAGACCAGGCAGCAGCAGCAGACACCCTGGATGAAGACCAGGCAGCAGCAGCAGACACCCCGGATGAAGACAAGGCAGCAGCAGACACCCTGGATGAAGACCTGGCAGCAGTAGACACCCTGGATGAAGACAAGGCAGCAGTAGACACCCTGGATGAAGACCAGGCAGCAGCTGACACCCTGGATGAAGACAAGGCAGCAGTAGACACCCTGGATGAAGACCAGGCAGCAGCAGACACCCTGGATGAAGACAAGGCAGCAGCAGACACCCTGGATGAAGACCAGGCAGCAGCAGACACCCTGGATGAAGACCAGGCAGCAGTAGACACCCTGGATGAAGACCAGGCAGCAGCTGACACCCTGGATGAAGACAAGGCAGCAGTAGACACCCTGGATGAAGACCAGGCAGCAGCAGCAGACACCCTGGATGAAGACCAGGCAGCAGCAGACACCCTGGATGAAGACCAGGCAGCAGCAGACACCCTGGATGAAGACCAGGCAGCAGCAGCAGACACCCTGGATGAAGACCAGGAAGCAGCAGCAGACACCCTGGATGAAGTCAAGGCAGCAGCAGCAGACACCCTGGATGAAGACCTGGCAGCAGCAGACACCCTGGATGAAGACCAGGCAGCAGCAGCCCCCACAAAGAGGAAGAGACAGGTATGTTTTGATGACGTGCTGGTGGCATCCTCTCCCTCTCCAGACTCACCACACAACAAGCAGAGGGAGCCAGAGCTGCTTGCCACAGAGCCCTTTGAGACAAACACGAGCACTGAGGTGGATAAGAAATCGATGACGATAAACGAATATGAAAGATAAGATGAGATCATGGTGGATATCTGAGATTTCCACCTCGTACTCCACCAGGGTCTCTGTGGCAGCAACTGGCTCCCCAGGTTTTATTAACTGGTGTCTAATTCAGAAACTGTTTTTGTGTTTAAATGAGAAACTCGGATTGCTTTTCTTTGGATTTACATTTAACATTGTCAGGAAGGGGGCAGTGACACATACATGCAGAGGACCAGGCAGCAGCAGACACCCTGGATGAAGACCAGGCAGCAGCAGCAGACACTCTGGATGGAAACCAGGTAGCAGCAGCAGCAGCAGACACCTTGAATGAAGACCAGGCAGCAGCAGCAGCAGACACCATGGATGAAGACCAGGCAGCAGCAGACACCCTGGATGAAGACTAGGCATCAGCAGACACCCTGGATGAAGACCAGGCAGCAGCAGTAGACACCCTGGATGAAGACCAAGCAGCAGCAGTAGACACCCTGGATGAAGACCAGGCAGCAGCAGACACCCTGGATGGAGACCAGGCAGCAGCAGACACCCTGGATGAAGACCAGGCAGACACCCTGAATGAAGACCAGGCAGCAGCAGACACCCTGGATGAAGACCAGGCAGCAGCAGACACCCTGGATGAAGACCAGGCAGACACCCTGAATGAAGACCAGGCAGCAGCAGACACCCTGGATGAAGACCAGGCAGCAGCAGACACCCTGGATGGAGACCAGGCAGCAGCAGACACCCTGGATGAAGACCAGGCAGAAGCAGACACCCTGGATGAAGACCAGGCAGACACCCTGAATGAAGACCAGGCAGCAGCAGACACCCTGGATGGAGACAAGGCAGCAGCAGACACCCTGGATGAAGACCAGGCAGCAGCAGCAGACACCCTGGATGAAGACCAGGCAGCAGCAGCAGCAGCAGACACCCTGGATGAAGACCAGGCAGCAGCAGCAGCAGACACCCTGGATGAAGACCTGGCAGCAGCAGACACCCTGGATGAAGTCCAAGCAGCAGCAGACACCCTGGAGGAAGACAAGGCAGCAGCAGCAGACACCCTGGATGAAGACCAGGCAGCAGCAGACACCCTGGATGAAGTCCAAGCAGCAGCAGACACCCTGGATGAAGACCAGGCAGCTGAAGCCCCCACAAAGAGGAAGAGACAGGTATCTGTTGATGGCGTGCTGGTGGCATCCTCTCCATCTCCAGACTCACCACACAACAAGCAGACGGAGCCAGAGCTGCTTGCCACAGAGCCCTGTGAGACAAACACGTGCACTGAGGTGGATAAGAAATCGATGATGATGAATGAATATGAAGATAAGATGAGATCATACCCATAATCTGAGATTTCCCCCTCGTACTCCACCAGGGTCTCTGTGGCAGCAACTGGCTCCCCAGATTTTAATAACTGGTGTTTAATTCAAAAAACTGTTTTTGTGTTGAGTTTAAGTGAAAAAATCTGATTGCTTGTTTTTGGATTACATTTAACATTGTCAGGAAGGGGGCAGTGACACAGACATGCAAAGGACCAGGCAGCAGCAGACACCCTGGATGAAGACCAGGCAGCAGCAGACACCCTGGATGAAGACCAAGCAGCAGCAGTAGACACCCTGGATGAAGACCAGGCAGCAGCAGCAGACACCCTTGATGAAGACCAGGCAGCAGCAGACACCCTGAATGAAGACCAGGCAGCAGCAGCAGCAGACACCCTGGATGAAGACCAGGCAGCAGCAGATACCCTGGATGAAGACCAGGAAGCAGCAGCAGACACTCTGGATGAAGACCAGGCAGCAGCAGACACCCTGGATGAAGACCAGGCAGCAGCAGTAGACACCCTGGATGAAGACCAGGCAGCAGCAGACACCCTGGATGAAGACCAGGCAGCAGCAGCAGAATCCCTGGATGAAGACCATGCAGCAGCAGTAGACACCCTGAATGAAGACCAGGCAGCAGCAGACACCCTGGATGAAGACCAGGCAGCAGCAGACACCCTGGATGAAGACCAAGCAGCAGCAGCAGACACCCTGGATGAAGACCAAGCAGCAGCAGCAGACACCCTGGATGAAGACCAGGCAGCAGCAGCAGCAGACACCCTGGATGAAGACCAGGCAGCAGCAGCAGCAGACACCCTGGATGAAGACCAGGCAGCAGCAGACACCCTGGATGAAGACCAGGCAGCAGCAGCAGACACCCTGGATGAAGACCAGGAAGCAGCAGCAGACACCCTGGATGAAGACCTGGCAGCAGCAGACACCCTGGATGAAGACCAGTCAGCAGCAGACACCCTGGATGAAGACCAGGCAGCAGCAGCCCCCACAAAGAGGAAGAGACAGGTATGTTTTGATGACGTGCTGGTGGCATCCTCTCCATCTCCAGACTCACCACACAACAAGCAGAGGGAGCCAGAGCTGCTTGCCAGAGAGTCCTGTGAGAGAAACACGAGCACTGAGGTGGATAAGAAATCGATGACGATGAAGGAATATGAAAGATAAGATGAGATCATGGTGGATATCTGAGATTTCCACCTCGTACTCCACCAGGGTCTCTGTGGCAGCAACTGGCTCCCCAGGTTTTATTAACTGGTGTCTAATTCAGAAACTGTTTTTGTGTTGAGTTTAAATGAGAAAATCGGATTGCTTTTCTTTGGATTTACATTTAACATTGTCAGGAAGGGGGCAGTGACACAGACATGCAGAGGACCAGGCAGCAGCAGCAGACACCCTGGATGAAGACCAGGCAGCAGCAGCAGACACCCCGGATGAAGACAAGGCAGCAGTAGACACCCTGGATGAAGAGCAGGCAGCAGCTGACACCCTGGATGAAGACAAGGCAGCAGTAGACACCCTGGATGAAGACCAGGCAGCAGCAGTAGACACCCTGGTTGAAGACCAGGCAGCAGCAGCAGACGCCCTGGATGAAGACCAGGCAGCAGCAGTAGACACCCTGGATGAAGACCAGGCAGCAGCAGACACCCTGGATGAAGACCAGGCAGCAGCAGCAGACACCCTGGATGGAGACCAGGCAGCAGCAGACACCCTGGATGAAGACCAGGCAGCAGCAGTAGACACCCTGGATGGAGACCAGGCAGCAGCAGACACCCTGGATGGAGACCAGGCAGCAGCAGACACCCTGGATGAAGACCAGGCAGCAGCAGACACCCTGGATGAAGACCAGGCAGAAGCAGACACCCTGAATGAAGACCAGGCAGCAGCAGACACCCTGGATGAAGACCAGGCAGCAGCAGACACCCTGGATGGAGACCAGGCAGCAGCAGACACCCTGGATGAAGACCAGGCAGAAGCAGACACCCTGAATGAAGACCAGGCAGCAGCAGACACCCTGGATGAAGACCAGGCAGAAGCAGACACCCTGGATGAAGACCAGGCAGACACCCTGAATGAAGACCAGGCAGCAGGAGACACCCTGGATGGAGACCAGGCAGCAGCAGCAGACACCCTGGATGAAGACCAGGCAGCAGCCGACACCCTGGATGGAGACCAGGCAGCAGCAGACACCCTGGATGAAGACCAGGCAGAAGCAGACACCCTGAATGAAGACCAGGCAGCAGCAGCAGACACCCTGAATGAAGACCAGGCAGCAGCAGACACCCTGGATGGAGACCAGGCAGCAGCAGACACCCTGGATGAAGACCAGGCAGAAGCAGACACCCTGAATGAAGACCAGTCAGCAGCAGCAGACACCCTGAATGAAGACCAGGCAGCAGCAGACACCCTGGATGGAGACCAGGCAGCAGCAGACACCCTGGATGAAGACCAGGCAGAAGCAGACACCCTGAATGAAGACCAGGCAGCAGCAGACACCCTGGATGAAGACCAGGCAGAAGCAGACACCCTGGATGAAGACCAGGCAGACACCCTGAATGAAGACCAGGCAGCAGGAGACACCCTGGATGGAGACCAGGCAGCAGCAGCAGACACCCTGGATGGAGACCAGGCAGCAGCAGCAGACACCCTGGATGAAGACCAGGCAGCAGCAGACACCCTGGATGAAGACCAGGCAGCAGCAGCAGACACCCTGGATGAAGACCAGGCCGTTGAAGCCCCCACAAAGACAAAGAGACAGGTATGTTTTGATGGCGTGCTGGTGGCACCCTCTCCATCTCCAGACTCACCACACAACCAGCAGAGGGAGCCAGAGCTGCTTGCCACAGAGCTCTGTGAGACAAACACGAGCACTGAGGTGGATAAGAAATCGATGACGATAAACGAATATGAAAGATAAGATGAGATCATTTGGTTAATCTGAGATTTCAACCTTGTACTCCACCAGGGTCTCTGTGGCAGTAACTGGCTCCCCAGGTTTTAATAACTGGTGTGTAATTCAAAGTCTGTTTTTGTGTTGAGTTTAAATGAGAAAATCGGATTGCTTGTCTTTGGATTACATTTAATAAAGTCAGGAAGGGGGCAGTGACACAGACATGCAGAGGACCAGGACACCCTGGATGAAGACCAGGCAGCAGCAGACACCCTGGATGAAGACCAGGCAGCAGCAGCAGCAGACACCCTGGATGAAAACCAGGCAGCAGCAGACACCCTGGATGAAGACAAGGCAGCAGTAGACACCCTGGATGAAGACAAGGCAGCAGTAGACACCCTGGATGAAGACCAGGCAGCAGTAGACACCCTGGATGAAGACCAGGCAGCAGCAGCAGCAGACACCCTGGATGAAGACCAGGCAGCAGCAGCAGCAGACACCCTGGATGAAGACCAGGCAGCAGCAGACACCCTGGATGAAGACCAGGCAGCAGCAGACACCCTGGATGAAGACAAGGCAGCAGTAGACACCCTGAATGAAGACAAGGCAGCAGTAGACACCCTGGATGAAGTCCAAGCAGCAGCAGACACCCTGGAGGAAGACCAGACAGCAGCAGACACCCTGGATGAAGACCAGGCAGCAGCAGCAGACAGCCTGGACGAAGACCAGGCAGCAGCAGACACCCTGGATGAAGACCAGACAGCAGCAGACACCCTGGATGAAGACCAGGCAGCTGTAGCCCCCACAAAGAGGAAGAGACAGGTATGTTTTGATGGCGTGCTGGTGGCATCCGCTCCATCTCCAGACTCACCACACAACAAGCAGACGGAGCCAGAGCTGCTTGCCACAGAGCCCTGTGAGACAAACACGAGCACTGAGGTGGATAAGAAATCGATGATGATGAATGAATATGAAGATAAGATGAGATCATACCCATAATCTGAGATTTCCACCTCTTACTACACCAGGGTCTCTGTGGCAGCAACTGGCTCCCCAGGTTTTAATAACTGGTGTTTAATTCAAAAAACTGTTTTTGTGTTGAGTTTAAGTGAAAAAATCTGATTTCTTGTCTTTGGATTACATTTAATATTGTCAGGAAGGGGGCAGTGACACAGACATGCAGAGGACCAGGCAGCAGCAGACACCCTGGATGAAGACCAGAGGCCTGTACTACGAAGCAGGATTTGGGGTTAGCGAGGTAACTTCAGGGTTAACCCTGGGTTTTCAGTCCTACGAGGGTCGTTCACTTCTTACCTGGGTATATCGCCACGGTAACTTACGCTGCACGCCTAACCTGCTCCGGTGCAGGTTATGTTGGAGATAAGAGATCAACCTGTGAAAATCTCCGCCCACTGACCAATCAGATCTTTTGATCGTGGAGCTCCCGGAGCTGTTCGAGAGAGGGGGAGGACCCTTCATGTGTCCCGTATGATTTTACATTATAGTCCGTTAAGTTAATGATTATTTTTCACTGATATACGCTATATCGTCCTTCATCCTTCCTAGTTGTGTTTTTAAGATGCACAATTACGAATAGCTTCTTATAGCCTATCTTTGAATTATATCTTAATATTAATTTTTTAATGTCTCCATGCCGCTCTGTTTGTGATCGTCAGAGCTGCAGCTTCTCAAACTGTTCTACTCGCCACATGAAAGAGTCAGAGCAACAGTTCAGAGAAGAAACAGGAGTTATTATGGTCAGTTCTGAGGTGATCTAATGATGGAACAAATATAATAAGTCGCAGTTTGGACGTTAATACTCGCCGTTTTTTCTTTTTTATGCCATTTGTTGCTGCAGCTTTGTAACTTTAGTCTTTGGGAGCCTGTTTGTCTTAAACATACAGTATTTATATTGTTAATAGTATAGTTTGATCAGAGTTTGTAGATATGACGATCTGCTGACGGCAGACGCAGTTATGATTGTGATAGGTTAAATGAAGCTAACTCCGCCCTTTTATGTGAACGCGCTCTTGGTAACTCTGGGTTTACCTATCAGGTTGATAACCAGCTTCGTAGGACTGTTAAGCACGATCTCTTATGTTAGGGTTAGTGAAGCCAGATCACCCAAAGAGACCCTGGGTCTTTTTAACTCGATTCGTAGTACAGGCCTCTGGAAGCAGCAGCAGACACTCTGGATGAAGACCAGGCAGCAGCAGTAGACACCCTGGTTGAAGACCAGGCAGCAGCAGTAGACACCCTGGATGAAGACCAGGCAGCAGCAGTAGACACCCTGGTTGAAGACCAGGCAGCAGCAGCAGACACCCTGGATGAAGACCAGGCAGCAGCAGTAGACACCCTGGATGAAGACCAGGCAGCAGCAGACACCCTGAATGAAGACCAGGCAGCAGCAGCAGCAGACACCCTGGATGAAGACCAGGCAGCAGCAGACACCCTGAATGAAGACCAGGCAGCAGCAGCAGCAGACACCCTGGATGAAGACCAGGCAGCAGCAGACATCCTGGATGAAGACCAGGCAGCAGCAGCAGAGACACCTGTATGAAGACCAGGCAGCAGCAGCAGACACCCTGGATGAAGACCAGGCAGCAGCAGTAGACACCCTGGATGAAGACCAGGCAGCAGCAGACACCCTGAATGAAGACCAGGCAGCAGCAGCAGCAGACACCCTGGATGAAGACCAGGCAGCAGCAGACACCCTGAATGAAGACCAGGCAGCAGCAGCAGCAGACACCCTGGATGAAGACCAGGCAGCAGCAGACATCCTGGATGAAGACCAGGCAGCAGCAGCAGAGACACCTGTATGAAGACCAGGCAGCAGCAGCAGACACCCTGGATGAAGACCAGGCAGCAGCAGCAGACACCCCGGATGAAGACAAGGCAGCAGCAGACACCCTGGATGAAGACCTGGCAGCAGTAGACACCCTGGATGAAGACAAGGCAGCAGTAGACACCCTGGATGAAGACCAGGCAGCAGCTGACACCCTGGATGAAGACAAGGCAGCAGTAGACACCCTGGATGAAGACCAGGCAGCAGCAGACACCCTGGATGAAGACAAGGCAGCAGCAGACACCCTGGATGAAGACCAGGCAGCAGCAGACACCCTGGATGAAGACCAGGCAGCAGTAGACACCCTGGATGAAGACCAGGCAGCAGCAGACACCCTGGATGAAGACCAGGCAGCAGCAGCAGACACCCTGGATGAAGACCAGGCAGACACCCTGAATGAAGACCAGGCAGCAGCAGACACCCTGGATGAAGACCAGGCAGCAGCAGACACCCTGGATGGAGACCAGGCAGCAGCAGACACCCTGGATGAAGACCAGGCAGAAGCAGACACCCTGGATGAAGACCAGGCAGACACCCTGAATGAAGACCAGGCAGCAGCAGACACCCTGGATGGAGACAAGGCAGCAGCAGACACCCTGGATGAAGACCAGGCAGCAGCAGCAGACACCCTGGATGAAGACCAGGCAGCAGCAGCAGCAGCAGACACCCTGGATGAAGACCAGGCAGCAGCAGCAGCAGACACCCTGGATGAAGACCTGGCAGCAGCAGACACCCTGGATGAAGTCCAAGCAGCAGCAGACACCCTGGAGGAAGACAAGGCAGCAGCAGCAGACACCCTGGATGAAGACCAGGCAGCAGCAGACACCCTGGATGAAGTCCAAGCAGCAGCAGACACCCTGGATGAAGACCAGGCAGCTGAAGCCCCCACAAAGAGGAAGAGACAGGTATCTGTTGATGGCGTGCTGGTGGCATCCTCTCCATCTCCAGACTCACCACACAACAAGCAGACGGAGCCAGAGCTGCTTGCCACAGAGCCCTGTGAGACAAACACGAGCACTGAGGTGGATAAGAAATCGATGACGATAAATGAATATGAAGATAAGATGAGATCATACCCATAATCTGAGATTTCCCCCTCGTACTCCACCAGGGTCTCTGTGGCAGCAACTGGCTCCCCAGATTTTAATAACTGGTGTTTAATTCAAAAAACTGTTTTTGTGTTGAGTTTAAGTGAAAAAATCTGATTGCTTGTTTTTGGATTACATTTAACATTGTCAGGAAGGGGGCAGTGACACAGACATGCAAAGGACCAGGCAGCAGCAGACACCCTGGATGAAGACCAGGCAGCAGCAGACACCCTGGATGAAGACCAAGCAGCAGCAGTAGACACCCTGGATGAAGACCAGGCAGCAGCAGCAGACACCCTTGATGAAGACCAGGCAGCAGCAGACACCCTGAATGAAGACCAGGCAGCAGCAGCAGCAGACACCCTGGATGAAGACCAGGCAGCAGCAGATACCCTGGATGAAGACCAGGAAGCAGCAGCAGACACTCTGGATGAAGACCAGGCAGCAGCAGACACCCTGGATGAAGACCAGGCAGCAGCAGTAGACACCCTGGATGAAGACCAGGCAGCAGCAGACACCCTGGATGAAGACCAGGCAGCAGCAGCAGAATCCCTGGATGAAGACCATGCAGCAGCAGTAGACACCCTGAATGAAGACCAGGCAGCAGCAGACACCCTGGATGAAGACCAGGCAGCAGCAGACACCCTGGATGAAGACCAAGCAGCAGCAGCAGACACCCTGGATGAAGACCAAGCAGCAGCAGCAGACACCCTGGATGAAGACCAGGCAGCAGCAGCAGCAGACACCCTGGATGAAGACCAGGCAGCAGCAGCAGCAGACACCCTGGATGAAGACCAGGCAGCAGCAGACACCCTGGATGAAGACCAGGCAGCAGCAGCAGACACCCTGGATGAAGACCAGGAAGCAGCAGCAGACACCCTGGATGAAGACCAGGCAGCAGCAGACACCCTGGATGAAGACCAGTCAGCAGCAGACACCCTGGATGAAGACCAGGCAGCAGCAGCCCCCACAAAGAGGAAGAGACAGGTATGTTTTGATGACGTGCTGGTGGCATCCTCTCCATCTCCAGACTCACCACACAACAAGCAGAGGGAGCCAGAGCTGCTTGCCAGAGAGTCCTGTGAGAGAAACACGAGCACTGAGGTGGATAAGAAATCGATGACGATGAAGGAATATGAAAGATAAGATGAGATCATGGTGGATATCTGAGATTTCCACCTCGTACTCCACCAGGGTCTCTGTGGCAGCAACTGGCTCCCCAGGTTTTATTAACTGGTGTCTAATTCAGAAACTGTTTTTGTGTTGAGTTTAAATGAGAAAATCGGATTGCTTTTCTTTGGATTTACATTTAACATTGTCAGGAAGGGGGCAGTGACACAGACATGCAGAGGACCAGGCAGCAGCAGCAGACACCCTGGATGAAGACCAGGCAGCAGCAGCAGACACCCCGGATGAAGACAAGGCAGCAGTAGACACCCTGGATGAAGAGCAGGCAGCAGCTGACACCCTGGATGAAGACAAGGCAGCAGTAGACACCCTGGATGAAGACCAGGCAGCAGCAGTAGACACCCTGGTTGAAGACCAGGCAGCAGCAGCAGACGCCCTGGATGAAGACCAGGCAGCAGCAGTAGACACCCTGGATGAAGACCAGGCAGCAGCAGACACCCTGGATGAAGACCAGGCAGCAGCAGCAGACACCCTGGATGAAGACCAGGCAGCAGCAGACACCCTGGATGGAGACCAGGCAGCAGCAGACACCCTGGATGAAGACCAGGCAGCAGCAGTAGACACCCTGGATGGAGACCAGGCAGCAGCAGACACCCTGGATGGAGACCAGGCAGCAGCAGACACCCTGGATGAAGACCAGGCAGCAGCAGACACCCTGGATGAAGACCAGGCAGAAGCAGACACCCTGAATGAAGACCAGGCAGCAGCAGACACCCTGGATGAAGACCAGGCAGCAGCAGACACCCTGGATGGAGACCAGGCAGCAGCAGACACCCTGGATGAAGACCAGGCAGAAGCAGACACCCTGAATGAAGACCAGGCAGCAGCAGACACCCTGGATGAAGACCAGGCAGAAGCAGACACCCTGGATGAAGACCAGGCAGACACCCTGAATGAAGACCAGGCAGCAGGAGACACCCTGGATGGAGACCAGGCAGCAGCAGCAGACACCCTGGATGAAGACCAGGCAGCAGCCGACACCCTGGATGGAGACCAGGCAGCAGCAGACACCCTGGATGAAGACCAGGCAGAAGCAGACACCCTGAATGAAGACCAGGCAGCAGCAGCAGACACCCTGAATGAAGACCAGGCAGCAGCAGACACCCTGGATGGAGACCAGGCAGCAGCAGACACCCTGGATGAAGACCAGGCAGAAGCAGACACCCTGAATGAAGACCAGTCAGCAGCAGCAGACACCCTGAATGAAGACCAGGCAGCAGCAGACACCCTGGATGGAGACCAGGCAGCAGCAGACACCCTGGATGAAGACCAGGCAGAAGCAGACACCCTGAATGAAGACCAGGCAGCAGCAGACACCCTGGATGAAGACCAGGCAGAAGCAGACACCCTGGATGAAGACCAGGCAGACACCCTGAATGAAGACCAGGCAGCAGGAGACACCCTGGATGGAGACCAGGCAGCAGCAGCAGACACCCTGGATGAAGACCAGGCAGCAGCAGCAGACACCCTGGATGAAGACCAGGCAGCAGCAGACACCCTGGATGAAGACCAGGCAGCAGCAGCAGACACCCTGGATGAAGACCAGGCAGTTGAAGCCCGCACAAAGAGAAAGAGACAGGTATGTTTTGATGGCGTGCTGGTGGCATCCTCTCCATCTCCAGACTCACCACACAACCAGCAGAGGGAGCCAGAGCTGCTTGCCACAGAGCCCTGTGAGACAAACACGAGCACTGAGGTGGATAAGAAATCGATGACGATAAATGAATATGAAAGATAAGATGAGATCATTTGGTTAATCTGAGATTTCAACCTTGTACTCCACCAGGGTCTCTGTGGCAGTAACTGGCTCCCCAGGTTTTAATAACTGGTGTGTAATTCAAAGTCTGTTTTTGTGTTGAGTTTAAATGAGAAAATCGGATTGCTTGTCTTTGGATTACATTTAATAAAGTCAGGAAGGGGGCAGTGACACAGACATGCAGAGGACCAGGACACCCTGGATGAAGACCAGGCAGCAGCAGACACCCTGGATGAAGACCAGGCAGCAGCAGCAGCAGACACCCTGGATGAAAACCAGGCAGCAGCAGACACCCTGGATGAAGACAAGGCAGCAGTAGACACCCTGGATGAAGACAAGGCAGCAGTAGACACCCTGGATGAAGACCAGGCAGCAGTAGACACCCTGGATGAAGACCAGGCAGCAGCAGCAGCAGACACCCTGGATGAAGACCAGGCAGCAGCAGCAGCAGACACCCTGGATGAAGACCAGGCAGCAGCAGACACCCTGGATGAAGACCAGGCAGCAGCAGACACCCTGGATGAAGACCAGGCAGCAGTAGACACCCTGAATGAAGACAAGGCAGCAGTAGACACCCTGGATGAAGACCAAGCAGCAGCAGACACCCTGGAGGAAGACCAGACAGCAGCAGACACCCTGGATGAAGACCAGGCAGCAGCAGCAGACAGCCTGGACGAAGACCAGGCAGCAGCAGACACCCTGGATGAAGACCAGACAGCAGCAGACACCCTGGATGAAGACCAGGCAGCTGTAGCCCCCACAAAGAGGAAGAGACAGGTATGTTTTGATGGCGTGCTGGTGGCATCCGCTCCATCTCCAGACTCACCACACAACAAGCAGACGGAGCCAGAGCTGCTTGCCACAGAGCCCTGTGAGACAAACACGAGCACTGAGGTGGATAAGAAATCGATGATGATGAATGAATATGAAGATAAGATGAGATCATACCCATAATCTGAGATTTCCACCTCTTACTACACCAGGGTCTCTGTGGCAGCAACTGGCTCCCCAGGTTTTAATAACTGGTGTTTAATTCAAAAAACTGTTTTTGTGTTGAGTTTAAGTGAAAAAATCTGATTTCTTGTCTTTGGATTACATTTAATATTGTCAGGAAGGGGGCAGTGACACAGACATGCAGAGGACCAGGCAGCAGCAGACACCCTGGATGAAGACCAGAGGCCTGTACTACGAAGCAGGATTTGGGGTTAGCGAGGTAACTTCAGGGTTAACCCTGGGTTTTCAGTCCTACGAGGGTCGTTCACTTCTTACCTGGGTATATCGCCACGGTAACTTACGCTGCACGCCTAACCTGCTCCGGAGCAGGTTAGGTTGGAGATAAGAGATCAACCTGTGAAAATCTCCGCCCACTGACCAATCAGATCTTTTGATCGTGGAGCTCCCGGAGCTGTTCGAGAGAGGGGGAGGACCCTTCATGTGTCCCGTATGATTTTACATTATAGTCCGTTAAGTTAATGATTATTTTTCACTGATATACGCTATATCGTCCTTCATCCTTCCTAGTTGTGTTTTTAAGATGCACAATTACGAATAGCTTCTTATAGCCTATCTTTGAATTATATCTTAATATTAATTTTTTAATGTCTCCATGCCGCTCTGTTTGTGATCGTCAGAGCTGCAGCTTCTCAAACTGTTCTACTCGCCACATGAAAGAGTCAGAGCAACAGTTCAGAGAAGAAACAGGAGTTATTATGGTCAGTTCGAAGGTGAACTAATGATGGAACAAATATAATAAGTCGCAGTTTGGACGTTAATACTCGCCGTTTTTTCTTTTTTATGCCATTTGTTGCTGCAGCTTTGTAACTTTAGTCTTTGGGAGCCTGTTTGTCTTAAACATACAGTATTTATATTGTTAATAGTATAGTTTGATCAGAGTTTGTAGATATGACGATCTGCTGACGGCAGACGCAGTTATGATTGTGATAGGTTAAATGAAGATAACTCCGCCCTTTTATGTGAACGCGCTCTTGGTAACTCTGGGTTTACCTATCAGGTTGATAACCAGCTTCGTAGGACTGTTAAGCACGATCTCTTATGTTAGGGTTAGTGAAGCCAGATAACCCAAAGAGACCCTGGGTCTTTTTAACTCGATTCGTAGTACAGGCCTCTGGAAGCAGCAGCAGACACTCTGGATGAAGACCAGGCAGCAGCAGTAGACACCCTGGATGAAGACCAGGCAGCAGCAGTAGACACCCTGGTTGAAGACCAGGCAGCAGCAGCAGACACCCTGGATGAAGACCAGGCAGCAGCAGTAGACACCCTGGATGAAGACCAGGCAGCAGCAGACACCCTGAATGAAGACCAGGCAGCAGCAGCAGCAGACACCCTGGATGAAGACCAGGCAGCAGCAGACATCCTGGATGAAGACCAGGCAGCAGCAGTAGACACCCTGGATGGAGACCAGGCAGCAGCAGACACCCTGGATGAAGACCAGGCAGCAGCAGACACCCTGGATGGAGACCAGGCAGCAGCAGACACCCTGGATGAAGACCAGGCAGCAGCAGCAGACACCCTGGATGAAGACCAGACAGCTGAAGCCCCCGCAAAGAGGAAGAGACAGGTATGTTTTGATGGCGTGCTGGTGGCATCCTCTCCATCTCCAGACTCACCACACAACCAGCAGACGGAGCCAGAGCTGCTTGCCACAGAGCCCTGTGAGACAAACACGAGCACTGAGGTGGATAAGAAATCGATGACGATAAATGAATATGAAAGATAAGATGAGATCATTTGGTTAATCTGAGACTTCAACCTTGTACTCCACCAGGGTCTCTGTGGCAGCAACTGGCTCCCCAGGTTTTATTAACTGGTGTCTAATTCAGAAACTGTTTTTGTGTTGAGTTTAAATGAGAAAATCGGATTGCTTGTCTTTTGACACCCTGGATGAAGACCAGACAGCAGACACAGAAGTTGAAAGGAGCCCCCACAAAGAGGAGGAGACAGGTTGGTTTTGATGTCCTGTGCTGGTGCTAAATCACTCTGAGAGTGATGATTTGTTCCCTAACCTAACCCTACCCTGCACATACTGCCTGCCCCCTCATCACCCCCTCCTCCCTGGCCCCCTCCTCACACACAGATAATAACTGCACAGAGCACACAGTCATAATGTCGCTGGTCGCTGAAGGACAGAATTAGACGCTCATCACAGATGACCCTAATCTCCATTTGCAGACCCAAATGTCTTCCCCAGAGCCAACTTTCATCACATGAAGACATTACTGAAAAAACAACTCCCCCCATGTGAGAACAGCACACAGGTCATACTCTCCACAGGAACCAATCACTGCCTCTCTGAACATGGACCAACTACATTCCTCAAACAGCTATTTTTTTAGCACAACTGATGAACCTCTCTTCTCTTCCCCTCATTGGAAGAAAAGACGGCCATTGACCAGATGTTTTGGGATTTCCTCACTGCAAGAACAGCAGTGAAGACCACAAGAGAGCACTAAGGAGGAGATCTTGAAAAAACAGGTAGAGGGATTCTTTGTCTGGGGAGGGATCTGAAGCAGTGGTGGAGAAAACCAGTGGATCTTCCACTACTTTCAGCTTTGGTAAAGAGCTACCTGTCCATCCCAGCAACCAGAGTACCAGCTGAAAGTGTGTTTAGCACAGCTGATGACTTCAGGTGTTTTTCGGACCACAGGAACTTTTTCATAGTTTTTCATACAACGATTTTACTTCATATAACCCCATTAACAGCACACGCCACACAGCTCAGATTACTCCCACTTACAATTTAAATATTACGAGGTCCACCCTGCCAGGTGTGTGTTCTCTCTAGCCCCGCCCACCTTGTCACTACCTCCACTGGAATTGTCCCCTCTGTCTGAATCACCTACAATAGACCAAAAAAGCCTGTTTCACAGCACAACGGCAGGACAATAAACTCAGAGAATTTAACTCATGTCCCATTAAGCACCTTACCAGTTTCCACCTCCTCCAGCACACCTGTAAAAATCAGCCTTTTAAATGTAAGGTCCTTAACAAACAATTCGTTTTTATGTAATGATTTTATTACATCAAATAATATTGACATTTTCTGTTTGACTGAGAGATGGTCAAAACCAGAGGAATATAGTGCCCTAAATGAAGCAGCCCCTCCAGCTTTCACTTATTCCCAGAAACCTCGACTGTCTGGCCGAGGCGGGGGTGTCGCTGTCATATACAGAGAAAGATTTTTCTTCAAGTCAATATCTTGTGGGGATTTCTCCTCATTTGAAAGCCTTATATTTTGTGTCAACAAGCATCAGCCGATTTTATTCCTTTTAGTCTACCGTCCCCCAAAATTTAATTGCACTTTTATATCTGAATTTTCTGAACTCCTTTCCCTACGTTTACTGAATTATGACCGAATCTGTATTATTGGTGATTTTAATATTCATGTCTGCTGTCCTGGTGATGCACTTGCTGGAGATTTCCTTAATCTTCTGGAGTCCTTTAATTTTGTTTTGCACCCTACTGGAGCTACACATGTGAAAGGCCACACTCTCGATCTGGTAATATCACATGGCCTAAAGATCGATAGTGTAGATCTTATTAATTTTTGTTTATCAGATCATCATTATGTCAGGTTTAACTTGTATGCTCCTGTGACTCCTTAACTCCCATCGGCTCCGATTCGCTCCCGTATCATCAACTCAACCACCGCAAGTAAGTTTTCACATGCTTTCTCAATTATGTCAGCAGATCTGCCCCTCCCCCCTCACACCGATTATCTGGTCAACTCATTTAATGACATCTGCCGAGAAACACTAGATTCAGTAGCCCCTGTCAAATCTTGTTCAAGACCTTCCTCAAGAATCCTCCCATGGCTCAATGATCAAACTCGTTTCATTAAGAGAGAGGCACGTAAAGCTGAGCGTAAATGGAAGACCTCTAACCTCCATGTTCATTATGAGCATATGAAAGCACTTTTGAAAATGTACAATGATGCAGTGAGGGATGCGAGAGCAACCTATTTTTCCACCCTGATTTCTCAGAACACCCAAAACCCAAAACTTATATTTGAAACCCTTGACCGGCTTGTTGGTCCTCCCAACAACAGCAACCTGCACCTATCACCTGATCTTTGTGAGCAATTTCAAGTTTTTTCTATTGATAAAATTGTGAAAATCAGATCTCAGACCAATAGCACCAATAGTAACTACTCACCTGTCACTGAACCCTCAAATCACAGACCATCCCAGGTTCCACCTCTCAATTTGTTCACCATAATATCCTTATTCACTCTCAACGATTTGGTCAAAGGCATGAAGTCCTCAACTTGCCCCCTTGATGTGGCTCCTACAAGGCTCCTGAAGGAGACCATGCCTACTATTGGTCCTTATGTTTTATCTATTGTGAACAGCTCACTAACCTCTGGCTCTGTCCCTGTCTATTTTAAAACTGCTTTGATTGAACCCCTTCTGAAAAAAACTAACTCTGATCCAACCACTCTGGAAAACTACAGGCCGATTTCAAAGCTCCCATTCTTAGCCAAGATCCTTGAAAAAATTGTATCCAATCAACTTCAAGCTCATTTAACAAACAATGATTTATTTGAAAAACTCCAGTCTGGCTTCCGATCTCTTCACAGCACTGAGACAGCTCTTCTTAAAGTCTGTAATGACCTTCTTTTGGCTGAAGATGTTGGTGACTGCTCCATACTGGTTCTTCTGTATCTGAGTGCTGCGTTTGATACAGTGGATCACAACATACTTATCAACAGACTTGAAAAATGGGCAGTTATCAGTGATATGGCCTTAAACTGGTTCAGGTCTTACCTCCATAAAAGATGTTTTGCGGTGTCAATGGCTGGGTCAGTGTCGTCAACGGCAGAGTTGGTACATGGGGTCCCCCAGGGCTCAGTTCTAGGTCCAACACTATTTTCAATTTACATGCTCCCTCTTGGTAGCATCATCCGTAAATATAATGTTAATTTTCACTGTTATGCCAATGACACACAACTGTACCTCCCGATTACACCTGGTGACCATTCAAACACAACTACTCTCCTCAAGTGCCTTTCAGAAATAAAATCATGGATGTCAGACAACTTTTTACAACTCAATGACACAAAAACTGAAGTATTAGTCATCGGTCCCCCATCAAAAAGACAGCAAATTACTGCACACTTAGGAGAACTAGCCCATTATGCGAAGCCTCAGCCAGAAAAAATCCATCCACCATCTTCAAACAATACAAAACGCAGCCGCCCGGCTTTTAAGAAGAACAAACAAACCTTGTTACATGTAGGGTTGCAAAATTCCGGGAATTTTCAAAGTTGGAAACTTTCCATGGGAATTTACGGGAATTTACGGGAAATAACGGGAATTTATGGGAATAAACAGGAATAAACGGGAATAAACTGGGAATTTACAAAATTGAAGGTTGGCCCTTAAATGGGAACTTAAATATAGTTGGGCTTAAACAACCAGATTCCATGCAAGTACACTTGAATATCTATGCTATTCCTCAATCACATGCACATAGCTGCAGAGCTATTGAGGCCACGCCCCCTACATGCACTGTGCATTCCTCCATCACATGCACAGATGATTTCTAGAACCACACAAGCACAAGACATTGAAGCCACACATTTTAGCCTGTGGAATACATAAAGTAAGTCTTGAATATATTATGGGGTAATATATTTTAAAATTGTGATGTAGATCTGTTGAAATGTTTTTTTAATTGTATTATTTTGCATGGATGTCTGCTTAGGACAAAACAAAATGTTTATATTTATGCTTGGATATGATACAGTTCGATTAAATTACCCTCTATTTCCAGTTAATTCCCATAAATTCCCATTAATTCCCATAATTCCCATAAATTCCCATAATTCCCATGGAAAGTTTCCGATTTGGAATATTTCCAAAATTCCCAAGCTTAACTTCCCATGGAAAGTTTCCGGAAATTTACCGGAAATTTACCGGAAACTTTCAACCCCTTTGCAACCCTAGTTACATGTATTGAAAAGTGCTATACAAATAAAGTATTATTATTATTATTATTAAAGGAACCTTTAAGCTCCTGCTTTAGAGTAGGTACTCTCCCAGTACAAGCGGGACCTCGAGTGACTTAAGTGCATGTGATTGGTCGAACACAAGAACTAATCCAGTACCACCAACCAGCCATTTTTTAAAATCCCACTGTAAACGTTAGCAAATAACAGTTTATACCACTCGTTAAAAGCTCTTAAAATCATTCAAAATGAAAAAAACAGACGGACAAATGAACTGACATCGAAGTCCAGACATTACTTGATGTTTAAGCGACGGAAGAAATACGAGATTTTGACTCGTCAAAGTGTAATTGTAGTGGAGATAATAACAATAAGCTCAGGCTGGGAGCTAGTTCGGTATTAGTCACTAGGTTCACACCAGTGTGTCGGCCAGAACACCACTTAAGGCCACGTTTCAAGAGTATGATGAAAGAAAGGGCAGAGAGAGGATTTAGGCTGTTCACTTCTTTCTTTACTTTCCTTTGGAGCAGCACATACAAGTTGTTGTGACTGGTTGTGGGTGTGTGGTTTTCTATAAAAGACAGAATAACAAAATACAATCTGAATAAAGAATGATAAACATATAAATTGACTTCACCCATGTAGTTATATTATCAATCTAATATAAACAACACAAAATGCACAGGTCTCTTAAACATATTAATCCTATGTCAAGTTACTGCTAACAATCTTCACATAGTACTTCCTGTTATATAGAACATCTAACTGCCAAAACCAGCAGGATGCTTTTATTGTGAAAACATACAGGCATGCTGCTACATCCTGTCACCGAATTAACAGAGCTTAATAGCAGCCCAGGTAACAACACTTAATTAACACTAACCACTGCGAATTTCAGTTCAATCATAAAACAGTCTTAACACTACGTTATAAAGGTATGAAGGAACATGCTTTTAACTCGACATGACGCATTTCGATCTGACGTGCTGAGTCAGGTGCTCAGAGGGTCGTAAACTAGCATGCATGCAGCCTGCTATCATTAACATACTGATCATGCCGCGAGCACGCAGGCTCTGACTTTCATTCATATTAACGAACCAAACTACATCAACATAAGTAAATACCTAAAATATGACAAACTATGCAACAAATGAATACTCACGCTTTCATTTACGCACAGATAACTTCTAATTAAGTTATCACGTCACCACCGAAGCTCACTTGTCTGAACTTATTACTGACAGCTTTCTGCGTGACACCCATACAGCATATAAAACTGATCACGTGGGTAGGCTCACCTATCGCGTTACCAGCACATAACATATTTAACACACATCAGACATAGATAAAAAAGAACCTCCATAATTACAGTACTTAGTTATCTCTAACTTTGGGCCTTTTCTACAGTAATGTAACAATATTTGTTCATATAATATACTAATGTTTAACCAGCTCCCTACATACATGAGTATCCACCACACAGACAAGCAGTGCCATGAGGTGGATAAACTGAAACAGGACTACAAAAAAATGAACACCTGTCGGCCGGCTTATGTCCCTTTTAGGTTCATATCAGCCTTCACCATGGCGATGCCAATGCAGACAGAAAAAAAGTCTGCATGGTTTGTAGTTCTCAGGGAACTCCCTCGTGGATAATTCCTCTTCAAAAAGTCCCCAGAGCTGTTGGGTCCGAAAAGTCACAGCACAGCGCAGTTTGCTTCCCCTGATCATGTTCAACTAATATTCTTGAAGAAAATCCTTAAAGTCGGACATGTGGGTTAAATTTAGAGTGGAACGGACTGAAGGGGACTGACCAAAGCCACAACGTGTCCCTTTGGATTCTCTGAATAATCTTCCTGTTGTCACCACAGCTAAGCTACGTTAGCGTCATGACTGTAATTATTCCGACACGTTTGTTTACCGCAGCATGTGACTGCTAATACTAGTTTACATAATCTATAATTGAAAGCAGTTATGAGAGACCTTCTTGTAGTTCATGTTTATGTTCATAATATAGAAATATCTTCTGCTGCTCACTGATGAGCCTACCTGTTCATCTTCCTTAACTCGGTGAGCCGGGTGTTTTTCACGTGTGCTGTAAACTTTAGACAGAGAAAACTCACATGACTTGTTTGTGAAAGGTCATAATTTTAATTGATTAAAATCACCTTGTGTCTCATGGAGTTGCACTGTGATGAATGAAAGTGTGTTGAATCTCACTGCATCGTGGTTGGATGTGAATACGTATCTTTAATGTATCTGTCAACCATTTCACGAGACTTTGAATGGCAAGATTCAGACTTTTTTTGCATCCTCATCCCCTTAATGTTGTGAAAATAACCAGCTTGTTTCTGAAGGTGTTCCAAAACTCTTAAGGCCCTGACACACCAAGGAGATCGATTGTCACCCTAGTTTTTGCAGTGTGTCCAGCTCCGCCGCTACCCGTCGGCCCCGGCTGCCTTTTTTCAGAATCGGCGACAGCGCTGTTTGTGAGAGGAATCACTCTGATTTGCTGTTTGGAGGTTTCATTTATCTCCAGCTCTTGACAGGTTTGGGAAACCCCTTTGAGCCTGCAGCTGTAGTCTCCATGCTTTTACCCATTAGTGCGGTTTCTCCATATTTGCCGCCTCTGCCTCTTCTTTTCATTTTCCACCAAAAGACCAAGGGCTGACAACGCCAGCGCCATTTTCAACTTTTTATCAGACATTATTCGATTGGTCAGCAACAGCGGTGAGAAATGGTCTTCACGTATCATAACAACGGACTACCGCCGCCTGCTGGCATGGAGAGTTATTCCTTCTCACGCATGCGCAGAACGTACGTGGTGGTTGGCCGTCGGCTGTAATCTTTGCGGTGTGTTCTAGTGCAACTTTTTGGCCCAGACAATGGCGTTGTGAGGTGATGCCACAGTCGGCCTTCGTCGCCACTAGTTTTTTGCCGTCTGCTTGATGTGTCACGTACCATGGATGCAGGCAGGCTAGCACATTAGAGATAAGGAAAAAAAGGGTAGACCACATCTTTTATAGCTTGGGACTCCCTGCTGTTTTCCCCCCCACATCTCCTCCAATGAGGGAATTGTCCAAGTTCTTGAGGTGCTGCAGGGGATGCTGGGAAATAGTTTTTGCAGGGCCTTTGTTCGTTTACCTCAGAAAGTACTCTATCAGGCTCCTGCATGGGGCTACAACCCTGAGTCTGTCCAACACATGGCTGGTCCCAAAACTAGCTCTTTAAAAAAAAAAATGTAATCTGCAGCTGGAGGGTAAATAACTGTTCGATGTTATTAACTCTTTAATCTTTTACTAACTCTGCAGCTGGAGGGAATGTGGAGAAGTAATGGTTGGCCAGGTGCATATTTTAGTCCTGTCCCCTCATTTAGCTTTTCAGGAAGGATGTAGCAACTGTGACAACGGGCACTAAGGGTTGGTAGATGATAAAGAAACAATCATCTGACCCGACAACGCCACCTGGGGAATTTCATCTCAGGAAATATATAAACACCTTGATCAAACCAAGGCAACACAGGTTCAACAACTGAATCAAGACAGAGACGTGGTTCCAAAGAAAATGTAAATATATTGATTACTTAGACTGGGAGTATCTGTGAAGAGACGGGCGTTAGCTGTTGATGAAATGAGGTAAATCAATCAATTTAAGAGGTGTATCAAATGTTTATTACAATATAATTCGTTTTTTTTGGTTCTACAAACACTTCCAATCAAAGATCATTTAAAAAGGATCAGAATGGGAGGGGAACGCGAGTGGTGCCAGCAGAGAGGAGACAGCCTCTTCAATGGTTTGTACTAGCTGACAGCTCCCCAGACTTCAGGTAAGTCTTTACGCCTCAAGTAAAGAACCAACAGGAAAACAGACACTACAATATGACAGATACATCTATATTAAATATATACTTAGCAAACCAGACACCAGTACACACGAGGCAGGCAGACAGACGGGACTGTTTCAAGACAAATTCAACTTTGTGAAAAATGACTTGTCATGTGGCCACTTCCATTTCCACTAGACTACGTAATAATGCGACTGTCACGGTAGAGGAACACAGGGAACTGGACCCAATTGCAGAGTAATGAAAAATAATTTAATTAAACAAAAAGGCAAACAAAAACTTACAAATCAAAAAGTCCAAGACGGGGAAACACAAGAAGCACGGACATCCAACACCGACAACATTTGACAATGAACTGACACAGAGGGGAAGAAACACTGAGACTAAATGGACAGAGGGTAATCAGACACAGGTGAGACTAATGACACAGGTGAACACAATGAGGGCAATCAACACTGGAGGGAAACACACAGACAGGAATTAACAGAAGACAAGAAACACTGAGGACAAATACAAAGTAAATCCAGAACCACTTAAGACACACAGAACACAGAGAAACAAGACTAAGAAATTTACAAAATAAAACACTAAAGACCAAACTAAACCAAACAAGCAACACTAGGGAAGAATTTAAAACAAGATAAGAAATCAAAACTCTGAAATTCAAACTAAACCAAGACCAAATCATGACAGTGACGGCGGCGGAGGTTAGTGACGTGGGGCTGCCGTGGTGAAACTACAACTTTCCAGAGATGGACTACTAAAAGTATTAAACCATTCGAGCCCTTGCAGTCTCGTGCACTCAATCACTTTCCAGGTGACGTTGATTAAGTTAGTAAGGGCTCAGGGTTTGGGGAGGACATCGAGATTCAGTCCAACATTCAGCCTCTCTGTCTGGGAGTAAAGATGAGCCTTACCTCCTAAAGATTATGCTGGCGTCGAGCATAGAGGCAAAGTGTTGTCTTCAGAAGAAGTGCCATCCTGCTGCCTCTTTCTTAACATTGTTAAACAATTACATCATTTAGAGGAGATGAGATGTACACAGGGGGGCGCCAAAATCCACACAAACCAAAAGTTCCTCCTCAGGAATTTAAAATGTTTATAAATAAAAAGTGAGAGCACATCTGGATCGGCTGTGTGTGTGTCGAGTCTGCACACGTGCTTGTTGTATTAAATACACAGTAACATTTATTTTCTGTTCAACAAACAGCTGCACATGAAGAACAAGCTGCAGTCTGTGTTTATTCTGTCCTTCATTCAAGAAGGAGTCGTTCACTCTAACCCACTGTGTGACTTTCCTTAAAGTCTGCAGAAAGAAACATTTAGTCAGCTTTAGTTCAGATACAAGATTATTTTTAAATATGTAAGCATCATTAGGGTACAAACATTTGAACCATAACAGATCAAACTCATTGTTCAAGAAATGTATGTAACACACACACGCACACACACACACACACGCACGCACACACACACACACGCACACACACACAGCAGATGTGAGTTGCTCGGCTCTGCTCCGTCAATGACCGTATATATGAGAGGATTAATGCAGCCTAAAGGTGGAGCAGAAATTGTGAACGTTTGTGGGAGTGTAATCCTTTGAGCTCTCGGGGAGACACAGAGAGAGAGAGAGAGACACACACTCACACTCACAGAGAGAGAGAGAGAGAGAGAGACACACTCACAGAGAGAGAGACAGAGAGAGAGACACACACTCACAGAGAGAGAGGGGGGATGGAAATGTCGAACTCATTGCTCGTGGATTTTGGGACAAACTGACAGGATGCGATTCCTTCTTCCACAACAATGGGTCGTTTGGTCAAGAAAGTTTAATGGCAATATTTGAGACGGAGCTGCCCGTCCTCAGGGAACAGAAATGGTGCACAAAGTTCTGCTGCCCCTCGGTAAGTTTCCAGCTGCAAACATGTTTCATAATCTAGTCTGGTATTCTTCATCCGAGGATTATAATTCAGCATATGTGCCGTGTTTACAGCTGTTGCATTTTTCTTCAGTTTATGATTTGAGTTAAAGACTTTGACATTTGAAAAAGAAGAAAAAACAACTTTTGTCTCCTCTCTTCCCTCAGCTTTAGCAGCGAGCCTCATCTCACCTGTGCTGTCAGGTGCCTCCACTACCAAAACCAAAACTCAAGGTATCACATCCCATCCGCATCCATCCTCAGTCACTGTGCATCCTTCCCTGTGAACCATTTACTTACAGTCTGGTTTAAATCCACAATAGACTACAGCTTGAGAAGGAAACACGCCTTAGTATCAATGGTGCGACTGACACTCAGCTGTCTGTCACAGTGTGAGCCATCAAACCAAGCGCTCTGAAATAAAGGTCAGATTAAAGTTAATACAACTCGTCAATGGATTAATGAGCTTGATCAACATTTGCAAAGCATTCTGGGATAGCTCCTAGTGAAGACCAGGTTGTCAGCGTCCCTTTTTAACAACTTTTCTCCTTCATTTAGTAAAAATTGTATATTATTATAAGAGGAAGAGGACGGTGACGGAGGAAACAGAAGAACAGGAAGAGAGAGAGAGAGTGAGCGAGCGAGCAAGAAGCCGGACTACAGGAAATATTGGACAGGCTTGTGTGAGTGAGCTCAAGTAGCAACCTCCAGTGTTTAAAAAAAGAAGCTGATGCTGAAGTGCAAAATCCTGCAGTTCCTCGAGTGTACACTAGAGGCTGGCTGCAGAAACACAGGAAGTCACAAAAAAAGTCAGTTTTTTGAAGCAGACATTAACATGTTTACAGCCTGGTTCATAGCTCATGTCTCGATCGACACACACTGTACGGGGAGTGAATGTTTTGATGACTCATCCGTTTTGATTTGATGAAGGATAAGAGTTATTCACAATAAGGCGTGTAGCTGACCTGATTGACAGGTGGGCGCGGTGTAACGGTTTGTCAGGAGGCTTAAAACCCGCCTCAGCTCCAGCTCTCAGCCTGTCGTTAGGTTGACTGAAAGTTAGGCTGAGACAGCATTTCCAGCATGGAGACCACCATCGATGTCACTCCAGCGCCCCCTGCAGGAACAGACGGGTGACGTCACTCAGGCTTCATCCATTCATATTTACAGTCTGTGAGAGAGTTTCAAGAAACAGCAGGCTGCAAGTCCGACACCAAGCTGATTATGTCAATACATTATGTGTGTTTTATGACGGTGCAGTAACTCAGAGACCTTCGGTGGGTGCCAAAGCAACATGTTTAAAACATGTGTGTGAAGTGTCTTGTTCTAAATCCACTCTGATCCTGTATTTGAACATGCCTATAAACCCCTCTATTTCAGCCCTGCTCAGAACAGGCTGTTTCTGTGTCTGTAGCTTTAAATGTAAATTAGCTGTGTCTGACCACGCCCCTCTCTGGAAGGGCTTGGGTGGCTCGGGCTTTCTCACTCCATGTCCTATTGTTTACGGTGAGAAGGCAGACTCAGAGGGCAGAACAAACACCTAGCTGAGGGAGTGTCACCCACCTGGGGGAGGGGTTACTGCCCTTTGTGATGTCATGAAGGGAAAATCTCCAAACGGCCTGTTTGAGCACACATTTTCTGAAAAGTGGAGCAGGCAAAAGACGGAGAGGATGGACCTTTCTCATCATTGGGGGGTTTGTAGACAGACTAGGGACACATATTAGTGTTAGAAAAACATGGTGAAGAGGATTTTGCATCATAGTGGCACACTTTGGCGACACCAGTGCGGTACAAAGCGGTACAGCCTATCTCTGCTGACTTTGTGCTGTAGGCTGCACGTTTAAAAGTGTTTTGTTTGACGAAACTCTTAGTTTGCTTTCTTTAAATAGTCAAATATATCTCATCATATTAACAAAAGAGGCTTAACACTTTGTATGTCACCTGCCCTCTGGTGGTGGTTTCAGGCGTTACAAATTAATCAATCTCGTAGCTGGTGGTCTCCAAAGTACTATCAGAGGAAGTCTTGAAAACAGCCTGACACGCTTGGTGTTGCACTTTGAGTCATTTTAAAGGTGATATGATCAACATTAACATCACCTTTGGTAAACATTAACTCTTTTCCTGCATGTTTGTCCTCTCACTGTCTACCTGTGTCTCCAGTGACGAACAACTCAGGTGTGACCCCAGCGGGGCAGTGTGGGGCCTGGATAAAGGAGCCTGATGGAGGCTACTTCACCTCGCCAAACTACCCTCAGAAATACCCAGCTGAGAGGGAGTGTGTGTACATTATAGAAGGTGAGGCTTCACACTTTTCTTTTTTTTACCTTTTATTTACTTCCCACCTCTTCCTTCTCACCTCCTCTCGCTCCCCTTTCCTCCTCAGCCTCTCCCCGGCAGTGCATCGACTTATTCTTCGATGAAAAGTACTCCATAGAGCCGTCTTGGGAATGCAAGTTTGACCACATCGAAGTCCGCGATGGGCCCTTTGGTTTCTCGCCCATCATTGGTCGCTACTGCGGGCAGGAGAGTCCGGCATACGTCCGCTCCAGTGGGCGGTACCTGTACATCAAGTTTGTGGCTGATGGTGAGCTGGAGGCCATCGGTTTCTCTGCTCGGTACAACTTCACACAAGGTGAGTGATCACACCCAAAATGATGTTAGGACGATGACACAGGTGGGGACAGTGACACAGGTGAGGACAGTGACACAGTTGAGGACAGTGACACAGGTGAGGACAGTGACACAGGTTAGAACTATGACACAGGTGAGACTATTGACACAGTTGAGGACAGTGACAAAGGTGAGGACAGTGACACAGGTGAGACTATTGACACAGTTGAGGACAGTGATACAGTTGAGGACAGTGACACAGGTGAGGACAGTGACACAGGTGAGACTATTGACACAGTTGAGGACAGTGACACAGGTGAGGACAGTGACACAGTTGAGGACAGTGACACAGTTGAGGACAGTGACACAGGTGAGGACAGTGACACAGTTGAGGACAGTGACACAGGTGAGACTATTGACACAGGTGAGGACAGTGACACAGTTGAGGACAGTGACACAGTTGAAGACAGTGACACAGTTGAGGAAAGTGACACAGGTTAAGACAGTGACACAATTGAGGACAGTGACACAGTTGAGGACAGTGACAGAGGTGAGGACAGGGACACAGGTGAGGACAGTGACACAGGTGAGGACAGTGACACAGTTGAGGACAGTGACACAGGTGAGGACAGTGACACAGTTGAAGACAGTGACACAGGTGAGACTATTGACACAGGTGAGGACAGTGACACAGTTGAGAACAGTGACACAGATAAGAACGATGACACAGGTGAAGACAGTGACACAATTGAGGACAGTGACACAGGTGAGGACAGTGACACAGTTGAGGAAAGTGACACAGGTTAAGACAGTGACACAATTGAGGACAGTGACACAGTTGAGGAAAGTGACACAGGTAAGAACGATGACACAGGTGAAGACAGTGACACAGATGAGGACAGTGACACAGTTGAGGACAGTGACACAGGTAAGAACGATGACACAGGTGAAGAGAGTGACACAGTTGAGGACAGTGACACAGTTGAGGACAGTGACACAGGTGAGGACAGTGACACAGGTGAGGACAGTGACACAGTTGAGAACAGTGACACAGTTGAGGACAGTGACACAGGTGAGGACAGTGACACAGTTGAGGACAGAGATACAGTTGAGAACAGTGACACAGGTGAGGACAGTGACACAGTTGAGGACAGAGATACAGTTGAGGACAGTGACACAGGTGAGACTATTGACACAGGTGAGGACAGTGACACAGGTGAGGACAGTGACACAGTTGAGAACAGTGACACAGTTGAGGACAGTGACACAGGTGAGACTATTGACACAGGTGAGGACAGTGACACAGGTGAGGACAGTGACACAGTTGAGAACAGTGACACAGGTGAGGACAGTGACACAGTTGAGGACAGTGACACAGGTGAGAACAGTGACACAGTTGAGGACAGTGACACAGGTGAGGACAGTGACACAGTTGAGAACAGTGACACAGGTGAGGACAGTGACACAGTTGAGGACAGTGACACAGGTAAGAACGATGACACAGTTGAGGACAGTGACACAGGTGAGAACAGTGACACAGTTGAGGACAGTGACACAGTTGAGGACAGTGACACAGGTGAGAACAGTGACACAGTTGAGGACAGTGACACAGTTGAGGACAGTGACACAGGTAAGAACGATGACACAGTTGAGGACAGTGACACAGGTGAGACTATTGACACAGGTGAGGACAGTGACACAGGTGAGGACAGTGACACAGTTGAGGACAGTGACACAGTTGAGGACAGTGACACAGGTGAGACTATTGACACAGGTGAGGGCAGTGACACAGGTGAGGACAGTGACACAGTTGAGGACAGTGACACAGGTGAGACTATTGACACAGGTGAGGACAGTGACACAGGTGAGGACAGTGACACAGTTGAGGACAGTGACACAGGTGAGACTATTGACACAGGTGAGAACAGTGACACAGTTGAGAACAGTGACACAGGTGAGGACAGTGACACAGTTGAGGACAGTGACACAGTTGAGGACAGTGACACAGGTAAGAACGATGACACAGTTGAGGACAGTGACACAGGTGAGAACAGTGACACAGTTGAGGACAGTGACACAGTTGAGGACAGTGACACAGGTAAGAACGATGACACAGTTGAGGACAGTGACACAGGTGAGACTATTGACACAGGTGAGGACAGTGACACAGGTGAGGACAGTGACACAGTTGAGGACAGTGACACAGTTGAGGACAGTGACACAGGTAAGAACGATGACACAGTTGAGGACAGTGACACAGGTGAGACTATTGACACAGGTGAGGACAGTGACACAGGTGAGGACAGTGACACAGGTGAGACTACTGACACAGGTGAGACTAACTAAACGGGAGTTCACTACTTGACACACATAATCACTTACCCGTGTTTTTGGCGACAGTGTGTAGCTTCTCCCAGTGAACTACGTCGAAGGAACAGACCTCTGCTGGACGTCCTCCATTTTTGCCTTTTGTTTACTGTGTCGTGTTCTTCTTCTTCTTTGTTGAATTTCTTGGCGGGCTACATTGTGTCATGCTGCTATGATGTTGCGTAGCTGGCGCTGCCATCGCCATCTGGCTAACACCAGACTTACCAAGTTAAGGTACGGTACCAAACTGTATCGAACCAAACCAGACCGCTTTGTGGAACGGGGCTCCTCATAACCAGCTCAAACCATCGATCTGTACAGAAAGTAGTGTCGGTTTAGGTTTTCGGTTTTAGTTTAGCTTCTTTGGCAAATTAGGATTGGAACAGGTAGACTTATTGAAACTTCTTTCTGTGCATGCAGCATGTCCAACAAGTCCCAAATAACTGGCACAATGCAGAATCTGTCCACCGGCTCTGGAGCCAAACAGAGACTCTGAATGAAATGGTTATGTGTTTGCAGGACAGAGGAATGGTTCCAGCTACATCAATTTGTAGATATGGTTTCATATCTAACAGGACACCTGCATACAGTCTGATGTTTTGTTGACTCAGCCCTTCCACCTGACTTCCTTCTTATATCATACCAGCTGCTGCTCTGTCTGCCTGCTCTGGTTCATGTTCAGAGTATTACTACGGCTTTAAGCCTTTGACTTTTTTCTTTGGCACTCTCTCCACATCCTCCAGCCCGCTGTGAGTTTGATATGTCAGCTGCCTCGCATCAGAACGGGCCACCTAGTTCAGACTGTCTGTGTTTGGGTGGTCGGACAACAAATCAAACCCTACGTTTTCATGCACAGTGACACTTTAATCATCAGTGACATTAAATGAGATGAATTGATAAAGATACATATCACAGAGAGACCCTGTAGATATGCAGGGAAGCAGGTGCACAGTATATGTTTAATCAAACTTTATTAGAGGTCTGGTGGCATGCTGTTGGGAAAGTACCCTCGTTTCCATTTGCAGTAGGCAAACCAGCTGCAGATGAGAAGGAAAGAGGAGGGGGCACGCACGCACACACACACACACACACACACACACACACACACACACACACACACACACACACACACACACACACACACAGGCAAGTTAATGAAAGCTTGTCTTCAGGGGAATACAGCTTGTCAGCGCTGAGCCGCAGCAGCTTAAGGGAGTCGAAGGCAGAAGCTTTATTAACAGCAGATTTTATAGGCCACCTCCACTGACGGAGGGCAGAGATTAATCTGCATCCTTCTGTCCATCCAAGCGTCCTGCTATCTTTCTTCTTTCTTTCTTCACATGATCAAGTCTCTGTTATCTTTTTGTCCCACTTTGAGACAGTCCTCTGAGTTTAATGCACACACACACGTTTGGAAGAAGCTGGGAGACGGAGGTTGCTTATGTGTGCATGTCGGGGGTTCAGTGAAAATGTAACAGGAAAGCCACTTTCTCCTGCACTGTTCGCAACTTAGGGGCCACGTTTAATCATTTCTATCTTCAGAAAGTGAAGGCTGATGCTTCTGTCTCCTGTGAACAGGCTGCTAACAGCATTAACTCTCCCTCTTCATTATTGGCAGATCAGGATTTCCATCTGTTTACATCACATGTAATGAGGCTCCCGAGCCAAATGCTAATCTGCAGTCTAATACCACTGCTCGCTGGGGAAAAGAGAGAATAACATCAGCTTCAAGCACACAACAGCAACATTTCTAAATGCTAAATACACTGACCTAGACCTGAACTGTTATATATCCTGATACTACAGTCCAACCTGCGGGAGAGACGAAGCACCTGACACATTATTCAGCTGTGGTTTTTACTATTTGTAGATAATTGTAAGATGGAGGGTGTATAGATGAAGGGGTGAAGGTAAGAGTTGAGAGATGAAGGGATGACAGTAAGGGTCATGAGGTGAAGGTCAGGGTCATAAAATGGATGGATGACAGTATGGGTTGTGAGATAAAGGGAGGGGGCTAAGGGTCGAGGGAAGAAGGGATGAGGGTATAAGGGTCGAGGGATGAAGAGATGGAGGTAAGTAGCGAGAGGTGAATGGAAGGAGGATGATGGACTTGAGTCAGCCTTTTTAGGTACAACGTGAGGAAACCAGAGGGGTCAAGATTCTTGGTGGGGGAGCCGTCTCTTCGTTGCTGTCTGTATGGGATGAAGGTCAGGGTCGTGAGATGAAGGTCAGGGTCGTGAGATGAAGGTCAGGGTTGTGAGATGGATGGATGAAGGTCAGGGTTGTGAGAAAGAGACGGGAGAAAAGGGAGGGGTTTAAGAGTTGAACAAAAGAACAAAGAGAGAAGTGAAGCAACACCGAGGGGTTTTGGGGGGGAGGGATTTGAAATCAGCGTCAGAGGAGTATGAGTGATTAAGAATTGGTTAAATGGGTTGTGTTTGAGGCGTGGGCTATGTTCCTGAACCAAGTTTTAAAAACGATCTTAAACGACTACTCCATCTGAAAGCTCCTGCTGTCACATCCCAGCATTAATAACTGCATTAAGGTGGTGATTTCAGGACTCTTTCCTAATATTTACTTCTACACTTCACAGTGAGATTGTCATGTTAGTCTGGGTTAGAAAACATCACACAAATCATATTTTTGATTCAATATGATCAACGTCAATATATTCTGTATTAATATTCAATGTTCTCCTGAGCACCACGTATTAAGAGAGGATTTACATAAACCATCCGATATCCTGTATCAGGCCGTAAGCTCATCTTTACATTTTCACTCCATAATATAGACACACACACACACACACACACACTTGCAAGCACGCACGCACACACACACGCATACACACACATACACACACACACACACGCACACACACACACACACACTCAAATGGGGGGGAGAAACATGAGGGGATTAATCTTTGTTCTCCACCTGCTTCTCACAGCATCTGACCCGTTACGTTGCGTTATAAAAACAAATCACAGTTTTTCAATCAGATAGGCTTAAGTTTCCTCTCTTCTTAGCTCCAGCTCTGTTACCCCGGCCTCGCCTCCTCAGCTCCTCCGGGATTTCAGGCCTCGCTCCGGGCAGTAGCAGCGTCTTGGAGAGCGCAGTCAGCTGGACGCGTGTAAACAATGCCCTCACTCCTCTGTGCGCTGCTCTCCGTTATGAAGAGTGTTGATAGTAACAGAAACACAGAGCAAAAAGTTCCATTGCCGTCCATTTAAGTGACCAACAACGGGAGCTGCTGGGACAGTAAGCCTCCTCGCACGGCCCCGGAAACATCATAATCAATCCTACATCTTAATACCTTCAGTTGAAAATAAGACTTTACATCACCCCACCTCCTTCCACACTCCGCTTTACTCACTCACTGTTTTCTGCACCTGAAGGGATTTCTTCAACACTAACTCAAATTCTGGAAGGATCGTAAAAACGGTTGTGGCTCAGTTGGTAGAGCCTAGTGTTGTAGTCAAGACCACACTAACCGAGACCAACACACCCGAGACCAGAGTGCTTCAAGACCGAGACAAGACCAAGACATTTAGGGATCGAGACGAGATTAGACCAAGACCATAAGTATCACTGAAAAATCATCATCTTGTGTGCAGGGGGTGTGTCCCTCACTTAGACCGTAACACCGGGACGGTTGCGATGTCAACTGGGGGATAAAAATCTAATTATGAATGAACTGAAGTTACTTATTCTTTTAGGAAGAGGTGTTTACCTTCTAATCACAGTAATGACGTGGAGAAATAGTGGTGGTCTTGACCGGTCTTTATTTAAAAACCGGAGTCCGACAAGTCTGAGACCGAGACAAGCCCGAGTAAAACTGCTTTCGATTCCGAGACGAGACCTTCAAAAGGAGGGTCTCGAGGCTGGTCTTGAGACCAAGACCGATTTCCAGAAGGCTACAACACTAGTAGAGACAGTCGGGGGTTCGATCCCCAGCTCCTGCAGCTACATGTTCGATGTAGTGCTTCGTCGGCGGTGTATGAATGTGTATGAATGGATGAGTTAATATACTAATGGACTCTTTACACAGCAGCCTCTACCATCAGTGTGTGAATGTGGAGGTGTGACCTGCGGTGTGAAAACGCTTTGAGTCGTCAGAAGACTAGAAAAGAAACAAACAAGCTCAAGTCCATTCACCATTTACAAACATCTTATTCACCAGTGTTTGTGAGGCCTGCTCCGTCCGTACATCAGCATTCATAATCCACCTGGCACACCTGGTAGATTTATCAGCACAAAGGTTTCCAACATGATTTCTCCTCGTCCTTTTCTAATTCACGCAGTTTGTTTCTCTCTCTGCTTGGTGACGAGCATCAGGGGAGTTTAAACGAGGCCAGAGATTATTTAAATCCAGGACAGCTGTTGTTCAATATCTCGTTGATATTGTCATATTTTAAGTCTCTTTTCCTGGACAACAATGATGACAGTGAATACGACATGCTTCTTTATATCTGAATCACTCTGATGACTTCCACGTACGTTATGTAGTTCAGGTAGGGGGGGAGTTCAGACAGGTAGGGGGGAGCTAGCTTGTGGAGGGCTTGTAGGTAATAATAAAGAGTTTGGAGTGGATACGCTGGGGGATGGGGAGCCAGTGGAGGTTCTGAAGGACAGGGGTGATGTGGTCACAGGTGTGAGTGAGAAGACAAGCAGCAGAATTGTATATGTGTTGTAGTTTCTTGCGTGTTGTGGATGATGAGACTGTTGCAGTAGTCCAGTGTGGAAGTGATGGATGTGTGGGTGAGGGCCTCACCAGCTGAGAAGACGAGGGATGGAGGGAGAAGGGCGTCTGTTTCTGTTTTTGTGTTTAAAAACGTTGTTGTGGCATTTGAGCGAGTGTGCGGGGGCACATCGTCTTCTTCCTCAGTCTGCTGTTGTTGCCCTGCTTGATGTGCGTATAACTAACTACCCCCCTTTATCTATGATCGTGGGAGGGGGGATAAAACTATGATTTGATAGAAATATGTATAATGAACTGATATTTACATTCTCATTCTCTCTGGATCTTAATCTGAACACATACGTCACGTTGCATGGTCAGCTATATTTACTGCTACAAATAATTCAGGCTTCATCTTCAGCTGTTTGCATATCTTTAAATACCATGTTAAGATGTTCGATTACTTTCATGATGAAATATTTCTGATGAGAAATCTGACAAAGACACAGCGTTCGATTGGAGCTTTTTGCAGTGCGGAGATTTCCCCTCAGGTCAATGTTCCTAAGACGAACTTTGAAAAGACAGTAACATGGTTTCTATCTTTTGCTTTTAGATCCGGAGTTCAAAGATCTCGGGGAACTGCCGGCTCTTCCATGTGAGTATCGAGAAGTCACACAGAGGACTCATGCTGGCTCGCTTCAGCAGTACGAGCCTGAAAAAAATAAACTGATTTAATAACAACTGAGGGGTCTTCTTTCTGGAGGAACTTCTGGAGATTACAAATCTCTTTCTCCAGAGCGTCCTGGTCGAGACAGTTTGACACAAACGACGTGCAGCCTCGCATACAAACAAAAAAAAATACACCATCAGACATTAAAAGACCCAAAAAAGAAATTTAAACAACAAATGTTTGTGAAGATCATCCCCTAACACATCAGGGAGAACATCTGCAGCCAGATGTGTCCGACTCATAGTCACTTAACATCCTCTTCAAATCATGTAATCAGAGCAGCTCATTAAGTCTCTGCTCTTTCTCTGATTGGTTCCAAGTAAATGGAGCAGCAAAACTTAAACACCTTTTTCCCCAGGTCAGTTCGGACTTTTGGAACAGTCCTGAGTCTGAAGATCAAAACCCCTGGACTCAGTGGTGATTCTAGAGTCGGTGGTGACTTTAACCTTTTTACCAGCTGCTGAATGTGAGGAGTAAAAGAGAGATACTCATCAAATACCAAGATATCTGTAGCTCCAAACAGACTTAATGTGTGTCCCATGAGAGGTGGAGATCCAGAAGGAGGTTAGATGGTTCAGATTTTGCATTCAAAAACATCATGACTTTGATTTTTGGGTCTGAATTTTGCCAAAAGATCAACATCATGATGCAAAGTGAAATCTAAGCTTTGTCAGGTCCGTCGTCGAGAGGAGGAGAAAACAATGAAGGTCTGATTGATCCTGTTTGATGCATTTCAGGTAATCGGGAAATATAAATGCTGATTGACTTCCACGTCACAGATTTGATGTGATCTATTTGATTGTAGCTGCACTTTAATGCACATATCTGTTTATACAGATCAATAAATCATGACATGAACATCAGGCCCCAGGCGTAAATAGAGAAGACCCAGTTTACTTTGAACTTTTGACTATTTGATGCATTTTTGGCCAATGTTTTGTTAAAAGAGTAACAAGCCAACACCTGCCTACCTTTGACATTCTGTAAAAGTTGTCCACTCTCAAATGTAACATGACTTTAAAGCAGCGATATGTAACTCTGATACCTAGTGTTTAAAATGGGTACTGCAGTCCAAATTCAAAACATTGAAGAGAGCTGTCTCCCCCCGCCCCCTCCTCTCTAGAGTGGATGCTCACGCAGGTCGCCATGTGGTGGACACTGAAGCTTCAGTGTTTATCCAGCTCTGCATCGGTCTGTGAACCTTTCTGCGTTCTAACCTCTCTCCATTTTTCAAAAGCATCTCCAATATTGATCCTAGTTTGAGCACGTTTCTGCTCGTGGAGCTTATTAGAAACATGCAGAGGCTTTTTAGGTCGGGTACAATCACTTCTATCTGAACCAGTTCTCTTGCCCGCTTCCATCGCTGCAACACCTGTTGGTTTGACCTGATAACTGCTCTCATATCTGGCAAACCGAGGGGCGTCCAAAACGGCCGTGTGGGGGTGCCTTAAAACCGCCTACCTTCTCTGGTCCAAACAAATCCAGACCATTCAGGACCAGAATCTAAAGTTAGAAGGAGGACATACTGGCTGCTGCATTGTTGTCAGAGAAGCCAGCACTTCAACATAGCATGTTTCCTTAATGTCTGATCATAGAGTAAGCTCACTTTATCATTTCACTCACATCTCACTGATTGGACCTTTAAGACAGAAATATTTGTCTCCAACAGTTTGTGAGTTTGACTTGAGCGGTCCAGAAGGCTACGTGGAGTCTGCTCAGATAGCGGCGGAGAGCCGGGCGCTGCAGACTGAGGCCGTGGACTGCAGGTGGTACATCAAGGCTCCACCAAGATCTAGGGTGTGTGTATGTTCACATACAGCTTTTTTTGCCAGATGCTTGTATTTGTTTTTAAAAAGGAAATTATCAAAAACTGTTTAGAGTGACTTTGGACTAGGACTGCAAATGCATTTAATTTAAATGTCAATTATTCGTCCTATGTTTTCTATCTATAGTTCTCTAACATGACTTAGCATAAAGCTAATGACTCAATGTAATTGGATGCATGAAAATATCACAGTCAGTGAAGGTGAACTGACCGTCACTAAAGTATACTAATATTCTTGTAAGAAGAACATGTTAAAAAGGACTTCCTTTGTGCTTTCAAATCTCGCTCCATTAACTTGTGATTGTGCTCAACCTTGTACCCGCAGGTCTACATGCGTTTCCTGGAGTACGAGATGCACAACTCCAATGAGTGCAAGCGCAACTTTGTCGCCATCTACGATGGCAGCAGTTCGGTCGAACACCTGAAGAATAAGTTCTGCTCTACCGTGGCCAACGATGTGATGCTGACGTCCTCTGTGGGGGTGGTGAGACTGTGGGCAGACGAGGGAAGCAGAAAGAGCAAGTTCAGGATCCTCTTCACCACTTTCCATGAACGTGAGTGAATCTGTGACGCTGAGACACTGAAGAGGAAACTTCAAAACAAATCCAGTCAAAAGAAAATAAACTCTTTCCACCTGGAGATGAAGAGAATCAGACAGGGCACACCTGCAACATAACCAAAGGTGTCCCTAAAGAGCCTCAAAAGAGAGCTTGAAGTCTCTACCTTATCTAATCTTCAGTTCTTAATAATAACAATAAATCAAATGATGACCTGAAACACATAGGCAGAATGACTGCAGGCTGGTCTGAGACCGTTATGTAATGTGCTGGATGTGGTTTGTTTTCACATGACAGCTCCATGACTCTTGCTTTCTGTGTTTTTCCAGCTCCGTGTGATCGAGACACTTTCTTTTGCCACAGCAACATGTGCATCAACCACACCCTGGTTTGCAACGGCATCCAGAACTGTGTTTATCCGTGGGACGAGAATCACTGCAAAGGTGAGCCCAGATAGAAACGCCTCCTCTGGTCCCTACCAGTCGTACACTGTGTCTTTGGACGGACATTACCCATTCTTCTCTCTGTTATCTCCCACACTAGAGAAGAGGAAGGCCAGCATCCTGGACAAGCTGGACCACACTAACCTCACTATAATCGGAGTGACGTGTGGCCTCGTCGTCATCCTGCTCGTCATCTCAGTCGTCATCCAGGTCAAACAGCCTCGCAAGAAATACATCATCCGCAGGTCAGGTCACCTCATAGTATGTCATCGTACAAAACAATCTAGTGTTTCTGTAAAGCTCCTGTTAAAGAGATATATCAGTTATCAATACTTCAATTCTTCATCTGAACAATGGATCCATCGACCATGTGTGTCGTGACAAAGAGTCTGTGCAGGTCCTCTTAAATAACGTACAGGTGACTCTTGGCTGACGAGTTGAGGTTATATTAAGTCAACATTAATGCATCTTAAAAATGAAGCTGTTTTATAACATGAAAACAAGAGCCCTGTTCAGACCACCGTTTAAAGCCACATTATGTACGCTCCCGTGTGGCGTTTCTCCTTTAATCTAAATGTGTAACGGGGGAAGGAATGATCCCTTCTCTGTACCATCTACAGAGGTAGAAACAGAGGCGTTACAGAGCAGAGACAGCCAGCAGGGGAGCGCAGCGCTGCGTGTGTGTGCATGTCTGACTGCGTGTGTATGTGGAGCTCCAGCTGTGCCGTGCTTCCACGCTGAAATGCAATGTGAAATCACAGACTGGGACACCAATATTACGCCGTAACAGAATCAATATGAATGTACAAAGACGTGATGACGGCTTTGCTGGGGTTGTCAAGCTGCGGCTTAGATTTGTATTTGTTATTGTTGTTTCAAAGTGTTTTGCATTCTCTAACTGTAAAAATGTGTGAACCTTCATTAAATTATCTGGCATCTATCATGATTTGTATAATTCTTTAACGTAAATGTGGGTCATACTGCTCCTCTGCACGCAAAGCAATCTGTTGGAAGAGATTTTAAGACAACAAAAAGTAATGAGACATTTCTAGAACAAGCTTCTGACCTGCTGCAGAAAGCTTTGGAGCCCCTGAAGTCCCAAAAGTTAAAAATAATATAAATCGTTTGTGCACCAGTGAACTTTATCGCACCAGATAATAACTTCTGGGCAAGATATTATCTTGTGGCACGTCTCCCACACACCTCTCCCAGCTTTATTTAGACAGATGACAGTGGACAGAGTTAGAACCCGGAGAGAGAGAGAGGGTGGGGAATGATATGCAGGAAAGGAGACACATGTCAGATTCTAACCCGAGCTGCCCGCTTTGAGGACTTTAGCCTCCGTACATTGGGTGCGGTAACTAACCACTAGGTTAAACACTCTGGGTTTTTTTTTTTTTTTACATGTTCTTTAACTTTTTCCTTGATCTCTGTGTTAATGCATGCCTCTTCTTCCCTCTTTTATCCAAGAGATGACTTTGACCCAGCCCTCCTCCACCCTGGCTTCGAGCCTCCTCACTACGAGCTCTGCACTCTGCGCCGTGCCCCCTCTGGTGAACTCACTGATGCCGCCCTGGCCGAGGACTATGAGAAGTTCCACAAGCTCCGTCGCTCCTCCTCCAAATGTATCCGTGACCATCACTGCGGCTCCCAGGCGGGGAGCATGCATGGCAGCGTTCATGGTAGCCGCAGTAATCTGAGTGTGCGGGATGGCGTCATCGCAGGCGATGGGGGTGCTCTTGTACCACCACCTCTGCCCCCAATGATGGGGAGCCAGCAGTCTCCGCACCTTTCCCACCTCACCACACCTGCAGGGCGGAGGAGCATCCTGGTGATGAAGCATAGCTACTCTCAGGACGGGGCAGAGGGGTACAGAGGGGAGGAAGAGGAAGATTTGATGATGGATGACGGCCCCACCACCAGCCAGCACCTCATGCACCATCATCAGATCCACCATGACCCGCTGGGTCTGGACCACGCCTTCCACCGAACTCTGTCTAATGACTTCTGATAAAAGACAACGTGGAAATAATGGAAATGGTTCAAAGCCATCATCACATTTTGACCTTTGAGTAAGGTTACACTTACATTTATTTTTTTATTTAACCTTTATTTAAAGGGGCTATATGTGACTTTCAAAAATACTGCGTTTGTAGCGATACTGCATGGCCGTCAGGCGAACTGCACCAGTAACCTGTTGCTCGCTCTCCCTCGCGTGCTCGTCATACGTGCTCGTACGTACACAAACGAGCATCAACATCGCCCCTGAAACACTGGATATTTACCGGCATAATGTTTACAGAGGAGGTAAGTGGTCATACACATGTGAGAGTCTGTGAAGGAGTCTGTGTGTCTCATTCTCCATCCTACAAACGACAGTCTCAGAGCCACTGCCTGAGAGCAGGAGTGTGTGATGAGTTTGTCCGCCTGTGAGAGCTCCTAAGACGGATAGAAGTGTGGTGAAGGCGGCCTCTGGCTGTGCAGGTGAAGACCGGGAGTGTGGGATGAGTTTGTAGTTTGTACTGTTGATTTCTGTCAGCGGAGCGGAGTGAGGAGGACGTTGAGAACGCAAATAAAATGACACTGCCTGGAGCTTTAGCGGAAAATACGAGCCGGGGCAAATTTTATACAGGCAACACAGATAGACAGTGAACATCTACTTTTTCACTTCAGTTAAACGTTCGCTCATTAGTGGGCGATAAAAAACGATTTATACATGTAAAAAGTTACATATATGTGACTTGTAGCTATATATAAATCATTAGGCTGTTAGGCAGTTTGCCTGACGGCCATGCGGTATCACTACAAACACAGTATTGTTGAAAGTTACATATAGCCCCTTTAACCAGGTAATTGACCCATTGAGATCAAGATCTCTTTCACAAGCGTGACCTGGCCAAGAGGGCAGCAGCACACGTCATAATAAACATTACATGATTAATAAACAGTTTACCAACAATAAGTTAAGCAAATAGCAATTACAATGTGCAAATGGGTTTGCAGATAAAGTGCAGAGTCTATGCAAATGAGTGATGATTTTACAGCTCTAGTCTGTATTCCTACTAAGAACAACTTTTTCAGACTGGAGTCAGTGAAACATTTTCTAGTTGTTTGTATTTACATAAAAACCTTCGATCGACTGTTGTTGAATACTTTGCTGCTCCGGAAATGTGTGGTGAGGTGGTAATCAATGTCAATCAATCAAACTCCCACCCAGCAGAACATAACACAGTCCCTAACCCTGTCCCTTGATTCTTGTCTCTTGTTTCCTGTATGTTTCCTGTCTCTTGTTTCCTGTCTCTTGTCTCCTGTCTCTTGTTTCCTGTCTCTTGTTTCCTGTCTCTTGTTTCCTGTCTCTTGTCTCCTGTCTCTTGTCTCCTGTCTCTTGTTTCCTGTATGTTTCCTGTCTCTTGTCTCCTGTCTCTTGTCTCTTGTTTCCTGTCTGTTGTCTCCTGTCTCTTGTCTCTTGTTTCCTGTCTCTTGTCTCCTGTCTCTTGTTTCCTGTCTCTTGTTTCCTGTCTCTTGTTTCCTGTCTCTTGTCTCCTGTCTTTTGTTTCCTGTCTCTGGTTTCCTGTCTCTTGTCTCCTGTCTCTTGTCTCCTGTCTCTTGTTTCCTGTCTCTTGTTTCCTGTCTCTTGTTTCCTGTCTGTTGTCTCCTGTCTCTTGTTTCCTGTCTCTTGTTTCCTGTCTCTTGTCTCCTGTCTCTTGTTTCCTGTCTCTTGTTTCCTGTCTCTTGTCTCCTGTCTCTTGTTTCCTGTCTCTTGTTTCCTGTCTCTTGTCTCATGTCTCTTGTTTCCTGTCTCTTGTTTCCTGTCTCTTGTCTCCTGTCTCTTGTCTCCTGTCTCTTGTTTCCTGTCTCTTGTCTCCTGTCTCTTGTTTCCTGTCTCTTGTTTCCTGTCTCTTGTCTCCTGTCTCTTGTTTCCTGTCTCTTGTTTCCTGTCTCTTGTTTCCTGTCTCTTGTCTCCTGTCTCTTGTTTCCTGTCTCTTGTCTCCTGTCTCTTGTCTCCTGTCTCTTGTCTCCTGTCTTTTGTTTCCTGTCTCTGGTTTCCTGTCTCTTGTCTCCTGTCTCTTGTCTCCTGTCTCTTGTCTCCTGTCTCTTGTCTCCTGTCTCTTGTTTCCTGTCTCTTGTTTCCTGTCTCTTGTTTCCTGTCTCTTGTCTCCTGTCTCTTGTCTCCTGTCTCTTGTCTCCTGTCTCTTGTTTCCTGTCTCTTGTTTCCTGTCTCTTGTTTCCTGTCTCTTGTTTCCTGTCTCTTGTCTCCTGTCTCTTGTTTCCTGTCTCTTGGATGATGATAATGGATGATGAGTTGAAATGTTTCCTATTAGAACAAACCAAACCAGACTAAACTAAACTAAACTAGGCCAGAAAAACCCAGACCAAACCAAACCAAACCAAACCAAACCAGACTTAACTAAACCAGGCCAGACTAAACTAAACTCAACCCGGCTCGACTAAACATAAACAATAGTCTAACAATCATTCAGCCGTCAGCACACAAACTCTTCTTCCTGTACTTTCTATGCAATGAAATCCAGCTGAGTGTAAACTGAGTTATGTTTGTTTATTTCTGTCAACCACGTTCTCCCTCTTTCTTCTGTCTGATTTATTTATTTATTATTGTATTTATTTGTTGTGATGATACGGTATGACTGTGTTGTTGAGTCGTCTGAATAAATATCTCCTTCTTCCGTTACTCCGTGGGTCACAGTGCTGTAATCATTGAATGTGAGCTCGGGCAGATCCTGACGGGTGGCACCATAGACATAAACGTAGACGCCATGTTGGCTGTGTTGGACCGTTGCTGCTGCTTCTGCTGCGGTACATCAGCTCGTGGCAGGTCAGGCCTGTAAACGAATACAAGTCGCAGTGGAAACTGTGGGTCTTCAGAATTGAAAGCTCTAAGGTTTAAGATTTAACTGATGTTTGATTAATCATTTGAGAGAACTTATAAAAACAATGATTGATGATAACATGAACAAGTGTTCAGAGAAAGAGTGTCACGGAGCAACATGTCTATGATTATATCATAGACTGTAAATAATAATAATGTTATATACAGTCTATGGTTTGTATCCATGGTAACAAAGTGTGCAGCTGATGAGTCAGAAAGAACCATAATGGTGTTGGATGCTGCAGAGCGGTTCCTGGACATTGTGGACATCACTGGGGAGGACTTTAGACGTTACACTTCGGTAACACATGGTGCAAACCCGGACCAGTGCCCTCTAAAAAGACTGACCCGGACTATGAGTGTCCGGATAATAGAGCGTTACATGGATCACTTTGGGTGGACACTGTAAATATGTTCACTGATAAACTGACAAAATGCAGTAGGTGGCGCTAATGCAACAATAAATAATGCCAACCGCCATAAAACTACAAACGCAGAAGAAGAAGAAGGAGGGACCGGATGTAAAGCGGAACCTTTGTGAGCGTATCTTTGTCGTCCTTACGGGCTTAAATCAGCGCTGCACAGATCATCTTCCTGTGGGCATGTGTGGCTCTGGGGTAGAGGACTGACCTTGTTTAGAGGCTGGTCCTTTGAGTAAAGAGGGCTGTGGTCATGTCACAGAGTGCGGGGCAGGAGCAGAGCAGAAGCCGGCTGGGTGTGCTGCTCACCGGGGTGCTGGGCGGCTCTCTGCTCGCCCTGTACGCGGGGGCTGCTCCCTTCATCACCCCTGCTCTGAGGAAGATCTGCCTCCCCTTCGTACCTGCGACCTCAGCCCAGGTGGACAACGTCCTCAGAGTGCTGAGAGCCAGGTCCGGGACCCTGGTGGACCTCGGCAGCGGGGACGGAAGAATAGTAGGTGTTGTTTTTAAAATAGGTGTTCTCCTTTAAACCAGTTTCACACAGACACCAGATAATACATTTACTCAAATATGAATACACACATCCACCCTGCCGTGAGGTGGATCAGTGCATCTCTGCCTCACACCTTGTTAAAGTGAATCTCTGATAGATAGTCATTTTATCACTGATATGAACATGATGACGTTTATTACACTTTATTTCATACCTTTCAAACGTGCTTCACTGAGGACGGCAGACCGGAAGTAAACAGACATTAACAACAAGAGATTAGATAAAGACTGTAATGAAATAATTACAACATCAAATAAAAGTTATTACAATGGGAAACAATAAAATACGTCATCAGTAAAAGCCCTGTTCAGACTACCTTTTTAAGCCGAGATATTTACGCCCCTGTGACGTAACACCTTCAATGTGAATGCTGTAGGCCGCTGCTGCAGTGTCTCTACTTTGCTGATCCTTTGAATTGTCCTTTCTCCGTCTTCTCGCAGGTGATTGCAGCAGCTAAACGAGGCTTCAAGGCATCAGGCGTCGAGCTGAACCCCTGGCTGGTGTGGTATTCTCGCTATAAGGCGTGGAGAGAGGGAGTCCACCACTCCACCTCCTTCTACATCTCTGACCTGTGGAAGGTGAGTGATACCTGATGGTTCTTTCTGCGGACGTCAGGTATCATTTAGTACACGGGAGTTAGAAGTGGATCTGACGTCTTCTGTCTCTGATTGTTTTCCAGGTCAGTTTTGCTCAGTACTCCAACGTTGTCATTTTCGGTGTGCCTCAAATGGTGAGTTCATTTTTTGTCCAACAGCAGATTTACCAACATTTACGTGAAAATATTTACTTATCTGTAGCCAACAGTATGGCAGCTTTCCGTTTGACGCAACATCCGGTGTTTCCATGGCAACGATAAACATGATTAGTATCACTCGTGATAACATGTGCTTTGTGTCGGTGTCTGCAGATGGACCAGCTGGAGCTGAAGCTGGCGAGCGAGTTACCGACTACAGCCAAGGTGGTGGCCTGCCGCTTTCCCTTCCCTACCTGGGTCCCTGAACAAACCGCCGGCGAGGGCATAGACACCGTGTGGGTGTACGATGCAAAGACTTTTAAATCAGACCTGCAATGTGGACTGACAAGGAAGGCAATAACAGAGGACGAGGTCACGCCACATTCACACACATGAATCACGTCATTTTGAGAAGCCGTTTTTGACATTCATGCGCTTTCTACTCTGGGTTGAACCGGAAATGACAGAGAAAGACTGTGGTGCTTTTGAAAAAGGCGACGGGAATGTGAATGATTTCTAGAACCGCGTGGAAATTTTAGATTATGAGACGAAGGTAGAGATCCTGATTAGAGGTAATAGGCTCCTTTTAGAGCCCTCGCTCATTCCTCTAAAGGAGGACTGGATCATCACAAGCCCCGTTAACACCAAGCAGGCCAGTTTGGTACGGTAACCCTGATCTTGCTTGTGTTTCCACAGCTAACCCGGATGGCGTTAGCCGCGTCAGCTACATGAACTGAAGAAATGAACTGGACATCTTGGTGGAAATTGGACTGAACGAGCGTTATCTATATCAGATACATGTGTGATCATCAGACGTTGAAATGTGTGAACCTCATTTGTCATAAATAAATCTATGACTTGATTAGAAAGTGCAAAGTGAAATTCATGTATGTGGTGGTTTCACAGCTTGATTCCTCATCATATCATTTATTAATCACCCTGTCATGTGTCCTGGTTTATATCTTATTGTGTATTTATTAAAACAGAATGGAGCTGATTCAGGTCGACGAGCAGGAACAAGTTATCAATGAAATCTTTCACGCCAGGCCGGACAATCAGAACATCCTCTCTGTTCCTCCTCATGCTGGGGGAGGAGGGTAATGAACAGGTCGACATTCTGGCCTAAACAAGTGCCGAGGAATACGTAAATACATCTCCCATCAAACACAACATATTCACAGTCTGTACGGCAGGAGTACTGGGATGATAATGACACTGGGAGAAACATGTTGGTGACAGGAGGGAGGAACATACCATTACAGGTCTCAGCTACACATTACAGTTATTGGAGGAAAACAGCAGAAAAAACATACGGAGAGATTGTTACTAAAAGATACTGATGTAGTATTAGTATCCGTTTTATCTACTGCCTAATCTCCTGTCCCACACTGCAGTCCAGTTGGTGGGGGTAATGCACCTTCAAGCTGGTTTGCCAATAAACTACAATGAAGAAGAAGAGGGTTGCAACATTATTATACAGTCTACTCAAACATCAGGGAACAGCATTCTGACAGAGGCTGTAAATAGTACTGTAACGACAGGATTATGCTCTTAGCATCCTGGCGATGGTGATAAACTGTGAAGCTGAGAGAAAGACATTTTTCTCACTGTGGCAAAAAATATTTGGATATTGAGGTAGGTACTGGAAAACTAACTAACTAACTAAAAGAGGTGCAGAGAGAAGTCTTATAAGAGGACGGGATGAGGGGTGGGGAAAGAATACCGTAAAACTTTGAATTAAAGCCCATCCCAGTTAAAGGCCGTGTCCCTTTTACTAGCCTGGTGTAGCTGCACGTTTGGACAAATAAAGACAGCTCTCAATTAGAGGCCTCCGTGCATAAAGTATTAATTAGTTTGCAGGTCAAAAAAATAAAATAACTAGGGTGTTTCCCTCTCTCCCCAACAGTGCAGCAGGTTGGTATGGACAAAGTCAGACCAAATCAGTGATTTTTGAAGTTCTGTACACATTTAAATATATGTACAAGTTTAAAGTCTCTCCTGTCTTTGCTTGAAATAATTAAAGGTCCGCCTCGTCTTCTTGTTTTGACGCCTGTCCCAAATAAAGACTCATTTTAAAGACTGATGTGAATTAAAGCCGGGGCTTTTTCAGTTTTTAGTAGTCAGAAGGTTGTAGATTTATTTGGAACCAGTAGTGGGCGGTAGTAATAGATGTCAACCGCCTTTAAAAATCCACCGAAGAAGAAGAAGAACGTTGCTGGTTGCGCTCTGTTGCCATCTAGCGGTGAAAACAGCGAACTGTCGGGTTGCTGCTTTGAGTATGTCCTGGCCGCTTCTTCATGCAACTTTGGATCCTCATTTATGAAATGAAAACGCGTTAATTCTTCACGTTTCATACCTTCACGTCACGTGACGTCACAGACCGCAGGAGCTCAAATGTTTGCGTGCAGATAGCGATCATCGCGGACTAGCTTGGTGGAGCGGAGTCAAGATGGACACCGCCGACGAAGGTACCCGAAGTTTCTACTTTATGAAACGCATTGTTGTCCCGTTAGCTGGTCAAACCACTGCACCTTGTTTCCGTGATACTCTGACTCGGCGTCTGTCGGTGGTTATAACGTGATGCAGATTAAAACACAACTCACCGAGAGAGTCAAAGAAACAGTTAGCCGGTAAGCTAGCTCCGTTAGCATCAGCTGCTGTAAATAAAAACAGTGACGCTAGTTTCCTCGTTACTTTTTTTAACAAATGAATCTCAAATGGAAGAAGTCTCAGAAAACCACAGAGAGTCCTTTCTTCAATAAAGAGAGACTAATAAGTCTCAATCATACCGTTATATTCTGTTTGTGGTCACAACGTAAAACAAGTTACAGAAAAGCGTCAACATAATACTAAGAGATGTGACGTCAGGCCATTAATTGCTAATTTCAATAGTTAATCGCAGGTTTAAATTACATTATTTCGCATTTAAAAATAAAAATGGTTAGGCTTTTACTTTGTATTTTTGTCCTGTCTTGAGCTGAGAGTACTTCACTTGCTGTGTGCGTTTATTTTGAAATACAGTAAGGACCTTCTGGTAGATGGAAGGTTAGGACAGAAACAGGAAGTCTGACAGCAGTCTGTTGACAACAGTTGCTGTATGAGCGCAGGGCTCTGTTACTTTTTACTGCATGTTTTGTATCTGAAATAAGACACTGCAATCAGAAAAAAACACTAGGTGGACACTGGGCCTAAAGCTTCATACTACAGAGGAGCTGCTCTTTGGTATCCATGGACACCAACAGAGGAGCTGCTGCTCTTTGGTAACCATGGACACCAACAGAGGAACTGCTGCTCTTTGGTAACCATGGACACCAACAGAGGAACTGTTGCTCTTTGGTAACCATGGACACCAACAGAGGAGCTGCTCTGTGGTAACCATGGACACCAACAGAGGAGCTGCTCTGTGGTAACCATGGACACCAACAGAGGAGCTGTTGCTCTTTGGTAACCATGGACACCAACAGAGGAACTGCTCTGTGGCAACCATGGACACCAACAGAGGAGCTGCTGCTCTGTGGCAACCATGGACACCAACAGAGGAGCTGCTGCTCTGTGGTAACCATGGACACCAACAGAGGAACTGTTGCTCTTTGGTAACCATGGACACCAACAGAGGAACTGCTCTGTGGCAACCATGGACACCAACAGAGGAGCTGCTGCTCTGTGGTAACCATGGACACCAACAGAGGAGCTGCTCTTTGGTAACCATGGACACCAACAGAGGAGCTGCTGCTCTGTGGCAACCATGGACACCAACAGAGGAACTGCTCTGTGGTAACCATGGACACCAACAGAGGAACTGCTCTGTGGTAACCATGGACACCAACATAAGAGCTGCTCTATGGTAACCATGGACACCAACAGAGGAACTGCTCTGTGGCAACCATGGACACCAACAGAGGAGCTGCTGCTCTGTGGTAACCATGGACACCAACAGAGGAGCTGCTCTGTGGTAACCATGGACACCAACATAAGAGCTGCTCTATGGTAACCATGGACACCAACAGAGGAACTGCTCTGTGGCAACCATGGACACCAACAGAGGAGCTGCTGCTCTGTGGTAACCATGGACACCAACAGAGGAGCTGCTCTTTGGTAACCATGGACACCAACAGAGGAGCTGCTGCTCTGTGGCAACCATGGACACCAACAGAGGAACTGCTCTGTGGCAACCATGGACACCAACAGAGGAGCTGCTCTGTGGCAACCATGGACACCAACATAAGAGCTGCTCTGTGGCAACCATGGACACCAACAGAGGAGCTGCTCTGTGGCAACCATGGACACCAACAGAGGAACTGCTCTGTGGTAACCATGGACACCAACATAGGAGCTGCTCTGTGGTAACCATGGACACCAACATAAGAGCTGCTCTATGGTAACCATGGACACCAACAGAGGAGCTGCTGCTCTGTGGCAACCATGGACACCAACAGAGGAACTGCTCTGTGGCAACCATGGACACCAACAGAGGAACTGCTCTGTGGTAACCATGGACACCAACAGAGGAACTGCTCTGTGGTAACCATGGACACCAACAGAGGAGCTGCTCTGTGGTAACCATGGACACCAACATAGGAGCTGCTCTGTGGTAACCATGGACACCAACAGAGGAGCTGCTCTGTGGTAACCATGGACACCAACATAAGAGCTGCTCTATGGTAACCATGGACACCAACAGAGGAGCTGCTGCTCTGTGGCAACCATGGACACCAGCAGTAGAATAGGATGTTTGGGTTGCTTAGCAACAGTCTGGTTTCAGTTAAACTGTGGGACTAGCTGAGTTGGTGGAGTTAATAAATAATCTGTAGTTGATTTTTACTTGTTATCTCTATTTCCTGCTCATGTAAATATTGTATTAAAGTCATATCACACTGGAGGTGGAGATGTTGTTCTGCTGTAATTATCTTTAGACCTGATCACAGCAGTCATTGCATGATACACATACACACAGGTCTGCTTTGTGTCTGTGTGAAGATAAACCACTGAGTAGTTGATGACATGGACAGGGCTGCATCATTTTACAGTCACTTAAAGAAGATACTTTAGCTGTATGAACTCATGATATGTTGTTGTGTGTCTGACGTACAGGAGACATCTGTCGGGTATGCAGGTCAGAGGGTACCCAGGACAAGCCCCTCTACCACCCCTGTGTCTGCACCGGCAGCATCAAGTTTATCCATCAGGAATGGTAGGTTAAAACAGAGGGAAACGATTCTGAGAGGACGTTTTTTCAATCCAATCAACTCTGACTAAGAGACAATCTGACAGGAATGCACGTCGTGAATAATGTGTATTATTATTATTGTATTATGACGCTAACCCTCAGTCCTCTTTGATTTGGGGAGGGGTTGCTCATGTGCATGGATAACTGTTGTGACGGGACTCTTTGGGTGGATTCTTGTAGTTCATTTTGAAATCTTGTTAAAGGTGTCCATTAAATAAAGTGAACTCACGAGGTTTTGTCTGTTTGTTTCACAGCTTACTTCAGTGGCTGAAACACAGCCGTAAAGAATACTGTGAACTCTGCAAACACAGGTTTGCATTTACACCAAGTAAGTCCTTTTGTTTTTCAATAGATTGGATCTGTACTCTAAAGATGCCTGAGTGCCTGATGTGTCCTCTTTGCACCTGGTGCATCCTGGGTGATGACATCACAAGGGAACAGCTCTTTGTGTGGCTGTTCACACCAGAGACTGCACCTCACATGAGCTCTCTGACCGCTGCAGGTTGGATTCATGCAGTTATATTTTAAATCTTAAAAACACGAGTGTGAAGCAGGTCGCAGCAGAGGGAGATCAAGCATCACAATATATCTCAGGGATGTTTGTACCTGTTTGAAAGCTGTCCACTGATGATATGTTTACCTAGGATGCATGTTAATACCAGTGGTAACCAGTAGGGATGCACCGATCCCATCCTGGTAACAGATCTCAGTCTGTTCCTGACCCAAATAGCTGGATCGGGTATCAGTGAAAGCAGGCCCATCCATGGAGCCGATCATCCATGCAGATCTATACAATGTTAAGGCTAAGCAGTTTGGATGTATTTCACGCTCGTTCTGTCAACAACAAACAGTCTCTGCACAGCTCGTGTTTGGTACAGTGGTCATAGTGTGGCAGTAAATTAGTCAATTTGTGTTTTCAATGTTGTTTTACAAAGTAAGGAAAACCTGATTCTAGGGCGGCTGTGGCTCAGTGGTAGAGTCGGTCATCTCAACCGAAAGGTCGGGGGTCAGATCCCCAGCTCCTGCAGTCACATGTCGATGTGTCCATCAGTATGAACTAATCCATTCCTACACATTCATACACCCCTGACGCAGCAGCGGGAGCAACTCGGGGTTAAGTGTCTTGCCCAAGGACACATCGAACATGTGGCTGCAGGCGGTGGGGTTCAAACGAGAAACGCTTTCTCACTGTACCGAAGCCCTCAGAGGACATGCAGCCATGACTTTAATTAGACTCTGCTTCCACGTGATAATGAGTACACCTCAGTCAGTTCTCCAGAAGTGAGCGTAGGAAACCTGCGTGGTTAACTTTAGATTAGGACTTAAATAAGCTGAGAAAGCAAGCGTAAACGGCCTCATGTTGATGTTTGTGTTTTCTAATACAATCTTTACTGAACGTTATTATGACTTCTTCACTGTCCTCGATCTCTCTCTCTGACCGCCACTCTTCTCTGTGTTTTCTCTGCAGTCTACTCTCCAGACATGCCGTCCCGCCTGCCTGTCCAGGATATTTTTGCAGGCTTGGTCACCAGTATTGGAACTGCAATCAGATACTGGTTTCACTACACGCTGGTGGCCTTTGCCTGGCTTGGCGTGGTGCCTCTCACTGCATGTAGGTCACATCATGCCTGTGTTGATAAGCAGACACACCAAAATGAATTTGATCAACATTTGTTGAGTTTCTGTCGACTGTATCAGTCACAGACTCTTTATCAGTCCTTTACTTTAAAGAAGGACTGAGGACCAGAGGTGTAAACGACTTCTCTCCTGATTCATCAAACAGCATCACAACATTCAGGCAGTCAGTAACACACACGAGCAAACCAGTTCAGATCATGGTTCAGATCTCATCCGTCATGGTGTACACAACGTTTCGTGTCCAGAGGGACTCTAGCGCCCCCCTGAGCTCAGAGGCTCAAACTGGCAGAAGAGAGGATGAGAGTTACCTCCTCGCTCTCTTCCTCGTCCTAACAGTGAAAAGTTGAGACGGAGGGTTTTGTGTTTTGCCTCCCGTTGACTCGATCTCAGAGAGTTTATTCTTGAATCTACAGTTCAGGTGACCTGACCAGGCAGGACGAGGGAGAGTTCTGCCTCAGACTGCAGGAGTTTTAAAATCCTACCTTATTTTAAACTCAGGCAACATCGCAACCTTGTGAGTTCACGCAGATCGGGGACGTTCAGATTGGATCTTTATACGACTGTCACTACATAATAATCTGGGAAGATAATCGGTTCAGAGCATCATCGAGTCGAGAAGGCCCCCGTGGTTGTCGGGAAGAAATCGGACCTCAAATGGGCCCGATTGTCCTGCAGTCTGAGCCAGACTTCAGACATAGAAACAATAGATTCTTACACCAGCTCTAAGATGTGCTGACTGACACCAAGGCCGTTGAGTTTACCTCTAAGGAGATCAAGTTGCTGTGAGTGTTTTTCAATCTGTCTCGACGCTCAGCTGGCAGTCCAGATCTGTGCCAAGTTTCATCAAGTTGACCATCAAGTCAAACTGAACTGTTGTTTTAGTCCTCCGACGCCCACACAGGAAGTGGTGTTCCTCTGGGCTCACTGTCTGAACGAAACACACCTTTTCTTTGTCTACAGCAGGTTAGCATGAGATCTGAAGAACTTACTGTTTTACTGCTGTGTCTGTGAGGTGACCGTGAGTGACATGAAAGGCGCCCATAAAGAAAACGCATTATTATTAAGTGGTGCTGAAAAATGTCCAGTTACTGTTTAAAGGAGTTTCTGAACTCGTGCCAGGCTTTGTGTGCGGGCTCAGGTTCTGTGTGAAGACGTGATGAACCTCATCATGGCGTGCATCACCATTCTTTAAGTTTCACACAGTTTAAATGATGAATGTTGAATTCTGAAGTGTTGAGTGTTTCTTGCCTGCATGCTTTTCTAACAGGTCGCATCTACAAGTGTTTGTTTACCGGCTCTGTGAGCTCTCTCCTCACCCTGCCTCTGGACATGCTGTCTACGTAAGTTTGACTTCCTCTCTCGTCATGTTCCTCTACGTTGTTGGTCTGCTCGTCTTCAGTATAATTACGCAGTGATTGGTGATCACGTTGTGGTTAATAACCACCTTCTCTGTCCCTTCGTCCAGCGCCCTGAGGTGAAGTTAGGTGTCACGTAGTGTTAAAATGAACCATGACATCAGAATGTTGCTTCTCTTCCTGGCAGACAAAACCTGCTCGCAGACTGCCTCCAGGGCTGTTTTGTGGTCACGTGCACGCTGTGTGCTTTCATTAGCCTGGTGTGGCTCCGAGAGCAGATCGTTCATGGTGGTGCCCCTCTCTGGTTGGATCAGCAACAACCCCCTCTAGTTCCTAACCCCCCTCATGGTCCTGCTCCGGCTAATGAGGCGAGTTCTCTGCAGAGTGCATGCTAACATGTCTCCTTCTTTCCTTCACTTCCTGCACAGATAGTGTCTTAGTGTGTAATGTGTTGATGTCTCATTGGATCGATCAAACAGCTGATGTATTGATCACATATCTAACTCAAAGTAGACTTCATGTCACATGACGTTTGATTCAAAGATACCTATATTTAGAGAATCATTTATACACACGTCTCTCACACTGCCATGAATACAGTTCTAGACCTCATGAGTGTTTTTCTGCTGGTAACGTCAGCACAGTAAGCCTGTACTAGATCAGAGTGTGCATGCTTAGGTAGTATGTGTGTGATGGTGCAGGTCCCAGGTGCTAACGTTGGCGGTCATGCACAGGCGGCTGCAGATGAAGCAGCAGCAGCGGGGCCCCCTGCTCAAGACGGGCCGGTACCTGCTGACCCAAATCAAGCTGGTCACCGCGGAGATGAGGCTGAACTGGATGATGAGGAAGAAGATGATGATGGGGAGGAAGACGAGGAGGAGGAGGATGAGGAAGGCAGGGAAGAGGATGCTGCTGATGCCAATAATGGAGGACAAGGTGAGCTCTGTGTGAACTGGTGAATTATTCGATCTAAAACCAGGAGAAGAGAACCAGCACCTCCAGAGTGGCATCTTCACTGAACACGGTTTCTGTTTGGTTCTGTGATGCTTTGCAGAAGACCTGAACTGGAACGCTCTGGAGTGGGACCGTGCAGCAGAGGAGCTGACCTGGGAACGGGTGAGGATCTTTTTTTTTGATCCCACCTTGATCTATGAAAAGCTGTGATGTGACTGAGACAGGAGCGGAGTAAAACATGGTAGCAGTTTGTAGGCCAAAGACAGTCCCTCCTACTGCAGTGTGCTCTAAACCTCATTCCTGATTCTGGCTTCAGGCCTCAGCTGGTCTCTGCGCGGCTTCAGGGGTTCCTGTTAAAGTTGTAGTATTTGCACGTTTGTCATAAACACAGACGTGTCTTTCTTTGTTCTCATAGATGCTGGGGCTGGATGGCTCTTTGGTTTTCTTGGTAAGTATACATACCGTGACTGAGCTCAGCCGTCATCACGTCTTTGTACGTTCATATTGATTCCACAACGGTTTAATATTGGTGTCCCAGTCTGTGAGGGCACATTGTGCTTATGCGTTGTCACTTTCAGACATGCACACACACACACTCCTGCGATCCCGTCTCTCCTCTGTAACGCTCTGCTACTACCTCTAAAGATGGTACAGACTCTACACGGCTCTTTCCTCACTCAGCAGAACGTGTTAGCTTGTTGTACCAAGTAGAGATAACGGTGCATTAATAATATCCACATCATGATTGAAATGTTAAGCTCTGACTTGTGTCAACACCGGAGAAAAACGTTATTAGTTCAGCACGAGTCGTTTGTGATCTGAGTCAACAGCTCGTCAATACAAAGCACCACACTTCAGTTTGTCCACCTTCAAAATAAAAGCACCATATGTTGTAATGTTACGAGGGGAAACTGGAATTCACAGAGCAGAGAAGTCAATATTTAACGGATGCAGTGTGGACAGCGAGCATGCGATCAAGAGCAATCTGACGCGATATCCAACGCTGGCGTGCTGCTAGGACACAGTGTAAGCGAGACTTTGCAAGTATTTATGGGAAATAAATCAGGCTCGAATACTTTATTTTGGAATCTCCCTTCAACAAGCTGTCTTAAATGAAATGTTGCTGCATGAACATCTTATTGCTTTACTAGTAGAAAACGATGAAGGTGACCATTTTTGTCCGTTGTCTTTTTTAGGAGCACGTGTTCTGGGTGGTGTCTCTCAACACTCTCTTCATCCTGGTGTTTGGTGAGTAAGAACGTGTCCACAATGAATCCAAGCAGGTGTTCCCTCTTAATAAAGGGATGTTAACCAGCTTTATTTGTGTCTCCCCAGCATTCTGTCCGTATCACATCGGCCATTTCTCCGTGGTTGGACTGGGCTTTGAAGACTACGTAAGGGGACACATTCACGAGGGGACACGTTCTGGTCTCTTTTCCTGCTTTGATTTGAAGTGATTGGTTTCTTTAGCTGATGATGATGTCATGTGTCTGCAGGTCAAAGCTTCTCACTTTGATGGCCTCATCACCACCATCCTGGGATACATCCTCCTGGCTGGAGCTCTCATCGTCTGCCATGTATCCTCAACAGAAACCCTCTCACCTCATGAAGGCTGTGAGGCTGCAGAACATGTTGTATTTGATCAACGAGTCATTAGTGCTTCTTTAAACTGGATCTTGTGCACAGATATAGAACATGTTGTTTAGCCATCGAGGAGCTGAAGAGAAGATAACAGCGGGCTGCCTTTGTATAATTTATTTCATGGTAAATATTTAGTTTTGATGATTAAAGGAGCGATATGTAACTATGACACCTAGTGTTTAAAATGGGTCAAAAGCATCTCCAATATTGATCCTAGTTTGAGCACGTTTCTGCTCGTGGAGCTTATTAGAAACATGCAGAGGCTTTTTAGGTCGGGTACAATCACTTCTATCTGAACCAGTTCTCTTGCCCGCTTCCATCGCTGCAACACCTGTTGGTTTGACCTGATAACTGCTCTCATATCTGGCAAACCGAGGGGCGTCCAAAACGGCCGTGTGGGGGTGCCTTAAAACCGCCTACCTTCTCTGGTCCAAACAAATCCAGACCATTCAGGACCAGAATCTAAAGTTAGAAGGAGGACATACTGGCTGCTGCATTGTTGTCAGAGAAGCCAGCACTTCAACATAGCATGTTTCCTTAATGTCTGATCAGATAGTAAGGTCACTTTATCACTACACATCTCACTGATTGGACCTTTATAGTACAGACTGATTGTTGTTTGTGTCACATTTGGTGTTGGATCTTAACTGTGCTTCCTTCAGGCGTTGGCTTCATTAGTGAGGTTCCAGCGGTCCAGACGTCTCCTGGGTGTCTGCTACATCGTCGTCAAGGTGACTCAAAGATGAAAGATTTCATTCGTATCGAACAAGCAAAGCTCTTATTACAAAGGTGCACTATGTAGATTTGGTAGTGAAACTTGAAAGTTGGCAAGGTGAAACAATTCTAAGCTCTATTTTCTGAACTAAATACACAAACTTTATTCAAAGTAAAAAAATTTCCCTGAACACTGTTTGGAGCTAAAAAGCTAGCAGGAGAGTTACGCTTTCACTGTTGCGGCCCCTCCCACCATAACTTCTCACGTAGCAATTTGTCTTCAAACAGTTCCAGGGACCAAATTTTCCTCTGAGGACAGTTTGTGTAGAGTTATGAACATAAACCATAAAATCCAGTGCACTTTTAATACCTATTTTTTGTCTTAAAAGTTGGCTGCATCTTATACACCGGTGCGGCCAATATACCAATGCTGTCACGCGCAGTCATTACCTCGGGTGCAGCAGCCACTATAACTGCAACCTGATGCGATTAAAAATGAATCCCCATTCATTGTGTATTCACAGCTGAGTGCACGCTGTGCTGGGAAAGACAGCGACACAGACCAGTCTGGCTGAGCAACTTTTTCACGTCTTTTCTCCCTCACGAGGTCATAATCGTGCATTTACAGAAAACGGGAGTCTATTGTTCCGTAAATAAACCTTCTCGAATGCTTTTTTGATTGAAAGTGTCCTATATTAAAGTTAAAGAGTGACCAGCGGAGTCGGGCAGGGAGCTCACAAGCTAGGGGTCTGTGACAGCTTTCCCTGCAGGCTGAGAGCTCGACTAGCGTACTGTAGCGAGTAGGAGAGCAAACTCCACAAAGAGAAAACAGACAGAACCAAAAGAGCGACACAGCTGCACAGGAAGACAGTTTAAACTTTTTTACTCTCTGAGAGACCTTCAAAACAAGGTGCGTCTTATATTCTGGATTTTACGGAACCACAGAATCTGTACACTTCTCCAACTTTCACATTTCTACAATACGACATAGTGCACCTTTCAAAGAGTCATTTGGTAAATGAAGATTATGGAAACAGAAAGTAAATGAGGTTTTATTGCAGGTGTCCCTGCTGGTTGTCATGGAGATCGGCCTGTTCCCTCTGATTTGCGGCTGGTGGCTGGACATTTGCTCCCTGGTAAGACAATCATGCAGAGTAAACTGAATGGATGGTGTAGGTCCAGTCAGCAGCGGGCCTTAATAACTGACGTGTCAGTGATTTATATCCCCATGACGTCATGGTAACAGAAAAACCCCCACAAGGTGATGCATGTGTTTGTTCATTGCAGGAGATGTTTGATGCCACTCTGAAAGACAGAGAGCAGAGTTTTGACTCAGCCCCCGGGACCACTATGTTCCTGCACTGGCTGGTGGGCATGGTCTACGTCTTCTACTTTGCCTCCTTCATCCTGCTGCTCAGAGAGGTGAGTGAAGGACAGACATCGTGACCCGTTTTAAAAATATACAACCATCATAGCTTTTAGAATCTTTCTTTGAAAGTTTTATTTTTGGATAGTTGATAGTCTGAAACCAGCGCGAGAGAGAGAGAGAGAGATAGTTGATAGTCTGAAACCAGCGCGAGAGAGAGAGAGAGAGAGAGATAGTTGATAGTCTGAAACCAGGGCGGGAGAGAGAGAGAGTGGGGTGGAGAGACACAGGTCGGACTTGAACCCGGTCGTCCGTTTAGAGGACAACAACTTCCGTACATGGGGCGCTAGGTCATCTGTGCCCTGACTTTTAGGATCTGAACCTTCTGCATGATTGTTTGTTTGCAGGTACTGAGGCCCGGTGTGTTGTGGTTCCTGAGGAACCTTAATGATCCGGACTTTAACCCGGTCCAAGAGATGATCCACCTGCCCATCTACAGACACCTGCGGAGGTTCATACTCTCTGTGGTCAGTCTTAAGTCCTTTCCAAACACTCCCGCCCACATTCCTCCTGTGTATTACATAGAAACATTCTTAAACACATTACCTTCATTATATGTGATGCACTCATCCTCAGTTTTGAAGCTTTGGTTCAGTACAGTAAAGGGACCTGATGCAACTCTTTTTTTTCTTTATTAGGATCATCAGTTCAGACTTAAACACCTGCTCAGGTTTCTTTTTAATAACATTTTAAATGAAACATAAAATAAAATATACTTACGCTTCAACCTTCAAGCAAAAGAGTCTCCAATAAATAAAAGACATGAATGAAATAAAATAATCAATGTAGCCGATATACAAATGTGTCTTTTAAATTGCAGAGACAAACACTGACACCTTTTGGTTTATTAAACTCTTTAACGCCAAAAAACGACGCAAAATGAATCAGGGTCAGCAGAGTTTCATCACAGAACTATTCATGTTCCCTCTGTCAATAGAAGAACTTGTAAAACAGTGACACAAAAATCACATTCTGCATGTAATCCGCTGCACTTAAAAAGCTAATGGCATTAGTTATGTCTTTGGCCCGTTCAGAATTACTAGCAGAAAACTGTTTGAATGCAAAGGAGCGTTGTGTTTGCTCCACGGTCTTTTTTTCCTAGTTGCAGTGCTTTAATAAGTTGGAATGAGAGTTCATCTGAGAGGCACAAAGGTTTTACTGAGGCGACAGCGGGGATCATCTCGAGGATCCTGTTCATGAGTTTGAGCTCGACCCCTAAATTCCACCTGAAGCGTGTTCGGTCTGTCTCCGTTCTGTTACGGCAGTGGATGCACACACATTGACTTTGTGTGTGCTTCCACTGGATCCACTGCACTGCGTCTCAGCTCCGGAGGTTCGGAGCTGAGACGCAGCAGATACACAGGCTCCTATTTCTGCAGGATGCTGGAGCATGGCGCATCAATTTGCCACAGAAAAGATCGAGCAGGACAGGAAGTCAGACACCGAAACAACATTAAAACATCCGGTTTATTTCAGAATAAAACACGCTGTTTTGACAGTTCACAACAATGACCTTGTGTGTGTTTGTTGTTGTGTTTATAAGGCTTTTATCGGTTTGCCCATGCTGGACTTTAAAATCCTGCAGTTCCTCGAGTGTCCACTAGAGGCTGGCTGCAGAAGCACAGGAAGTCACATACACACCCATTCTAAAAAGCCTGTTTTTACAGCAGACATTAACATGTTTACAGCCTGGTTCAAAAAACAAACAGGTCTGATTAGCTCATGTCTCGATCGGCACACACTGTACGGGGGTGAATGTTTTGATGACTCATCAGTTTTGATTTGAGAATCTGAGAGTGTGTTTAAAAGAACGCTCTGGGGACTGAATGGTTTCAGATAAACATCCCCATGTGTATCTTGATTTCTTTCAATTTTACCAACAAGCCTTCACTTGTCTGTGTGTGTACGTTTGTTTATTTTCAGGTGGTGTTTGGCTCCATAGTTCTGCTGATGCTTTGGCTTCCTATCAGAATAATCAAGCTGTTCTTCCCATCCTTCCTCCCCTACAACGTCATGCTGTACAGGTACAAATGACCACACCACATTGTTCTGTGTCTGTTTCTCCCTCAGAGAAAACAAGCTGCTGTGACATAGACAGAACGCGTGTGTGTTAGAAAGTGACTCTGATGATGTCCGCTCTCTCTCTGCAGCGACGCCCCGGTCAGCGAGCTCTCTCTGGAGCTGCTGCTGCTGCAGGTTGTTCTGCCCGCACTGCTGGAGCAGGGACACACGCGCCAGTGGCTCAAACGGCTCGTCCACGCCTGGACTTTCACCGCTGGATACATGCTGTATGTCACACGCACATACACACACATGCACACACACATGCACACGCACACACACACACACACACACACACACACACACACACACGCACGCACGTACGCACACACACACACACACACATGCACACACATTGCAGCATTAGATATTATTGATACATTTAAATTAGTGTAAAGTGTCCGGTGCGATTTTCCTGTGCAGGGGGGACGAGGAGGGCAGAGAGACAGCGAGAGACAGTGAGAGACAGGCAGAGAGAGAGTAGAGAGTGCTGCTCCATGATGGGTGGTGGAGGTCCAGAGTTGTTGGGGGGCATGGGGTAGAGGTGGAGGAGAGGGGAGGCAGTACAGCTTCCTGACAGCCTGGTGGATGAAGCTGTTCACGAGTCTGGTGGAGCAGGCTCAGAGGCTCTGGTACCATCTCCCAGATGGCAGGAGGCTGACGGATGGCTGGGGTCGCACACAATGCTCAGTTTTTACATCACATACACTCAGTACAGAACCATCTCACAGAGAGACTTAGTGGAGTTTGAACTTCATTTCAGACACACAAGTATAAAAGTGAATCAGTCTTGACAGTGTCGATGTCCACCTGGTGAACTGTGACAGTAAAACATGACCATAGTGTTGATAAGACGTGTCAGTGATCCATGGCTCCTCCACAGTGACCTTCACTCCTACCTGCTGGGGGATCATGAGGACGATGACAACCAGCCAAACAACAACCTACCTGGTCGCCTTAACAACAACAGGATACCTGGCCTTGGGGAGGGGCTCCATGCTGCCCATCAGGCCATCCTGCAGCAGGGAGGTCCGGTGGGTTTCAGGTCGTACCACCGGCCCATCAACTTCCCTCTTAAGGTGAGTCTCAGTGCTCTGGTGACTCGAGTCAGGATTTGTTGTCCGTCACTGTTGAAGCCTGTGCTGCTGCGTCCGAGGTCTCCTGCACATCTGACTCTCTCTTTGTGTGTTTTTGTGGTGAATCCAGATTGTTCTGCTGGTCGTCTTCATGTGTGTGACCTTGTTACTGGCCAGTTTGATCTGCCTCACACTGCCAGGTAAGTTGTGGGGTTTTTACCTTTCCTGTTCTCAGTAGTTCTTTACACCTGTGATCCCCCTCCTCTTCCTCTGTGTCAGTGTGTGCAGGTCGCTGGCTCATGTCTTTCTGGATGGGCAACGCCATGGTTCATGAGCTGTACACAGCGGCCAGCGGTCTGTACGTCTGCTGGCTGTCGATTCGAGCCGCCACCGTGATGCTGTCGTGGATGCCACAGGGACGCAACGTCATCTTGGTCAAAGTCCACGAGTGGACACTTATGGTAATGTGTATGTTCCTCTGAGACAATGAGGACACTGAAGCTTCCCCTGCGTATGTGCTCGTATGTGGAAGATGTGGACTGTTGTCTCTGACGTGGTGTTTTGTGAACAGATCCTGAAGACCCTGGTGGTGGCTGTCATGTTAGCTGGTGTGATCCCTCTGCTGTTGGGTTTGTTGTTTGAGCTGGTCATCGTAGCTCCGCTCAGAGTCCCACTGGACCAGACGCCGCTTTTCTACCCCTGGCAGGTAGGAGTCTGTGTGTGTGTGAATATATATGTTGAGGCTGAAGGTGATTGATGTCAGATAAAGAGAATATAACTCTGTCTATATCTGTACAGGAGAGATATTTAGACTTTAACCCTTTCAATGTGAAGACAAACATCTTTGTTTGTTTACATGTTTGTTTCTGTGTTTGTGGCAGGACTGGGCTTTAGGCGTGCTTCATGCTAAAATCATCGCTGCCATCACACTCATGGGTCCTCAGTGGTGGCTCAAAACGGTCATTGAGCAGGTCAGCTTCTCATCCAGCACAATAACATGAAGTGACAACAGACATGTCAGGAGAAGCATACTCTGAGAACCAATCCCAACCTCTCTCTCTCTCTCTCTCTCTCTCTCGCTCGCTCTCTCTCTCTCTCGCTCGCTCTCTCTCTTTCTCTCTCTCTCTCTCTCTCTCTTTCTCGCTCGCTCTCTCTCTCTCTCTCTCTCTCTCTCTCTGTCTCTCTCTCTTTCTCGCTCGCTCTCTCGTGTCCCTTCAGGTGTATGCTAACGGTATCCGAAACATTGACCTCCACTTCATCGTGCGAGGCCTGGCTGCTCCTGTCATCTGTGTCTTGCTGCTGTCTCTTAGCGTCCCCTACACCATCTCTAAAGGCATCACACCACTGCTGGGTGAGTCTCTTTGAGACACATGAATCTTTTGTGCTGTCCCCCGTCCTCTAACAAGTAAAGCCTCTTTCTTTCTGAGAAGAAAAGTGCTGCACGTGCATCTTGTTTCTATGACAACAGTCTCTTAACAACGGCCGCTGTATGACCGACACTGCTCGGTTGCTTTTCACTGCTCGGTTATATTTGATTTATTTTCCTTCACTCTGAATCACATGGAGGATGTTTGTCCTTCGACTCTGTTTGGATGACGAGCTTAATAATAATGACGGCCCCGCTATCACGGCTCCAATCGTAGCGAGGACCCGACCGATCTTCTTTATAATCAGCTGGCTGAAAAGAGCGCCGGCATAAAAAGAAGCGCACTCAGAAAAAGGCTGTGGGCGCTGCAACTTTTCTCCGGGCGCCTGCTTCTGGAAAAGCTCTCTCCTCATTGGGCACAATAAAAAAACACCCGGTGGACACAGAGCCTGATTGAGAGAGAGGAATTTAGATTTAGTTTTGAATAATGTGAAATGATACAGACATCCCCACAGGTTGAGGTCTGCAGAAGAAGTAACGGGGGTCCTCTAGTTGCTATGGCGTCTGACATAAGAAGTCGTTTGGGATAAATTGAGGTCGCAGACACGCTCAGGACAGAAACAGATCCATGGACACTGTGCTCATTTCACAAACAAACACCCACAGCCCGATCGATTGAGTCCGTCATTCCCCAGAGACACACTCACACTTGTTAGGAGGAGATTCTATTCCAGTGTTTATTCTGACCCCCCCCTCCTCTGTCTTTGATAGGTGTGCAGCCGGAGATGCAGACGCTGGTGGATAGGAGGATCTATCCGTTCCTGCTGATGGTGGTCACCCTGTTGGCCATCCTGACCTTCCAGATAAGACAGTTCAAACGCCTCTACGAACACATCAAGAACGACAAGTCAGTAGACATAAACAAATAATACCAGGACATACAGAGCTCCGTGCTTCCTGTATGTGACTGTTTAAACCGAAGCTGTGACTCATCTCCCCTCTCATGTTTGACCTGGCAGCACGCCAGCAGGTCACTTCTAACACTTCTCAGTCCTGTGTCCGGTCTTTCGAGTCACTTCCCCTCGTTTCAAAGTCATAAAACAAGATGAAGGATTCAAGTCTTCTTGGTAACTTTAGTTTGACGTAGCTCAGACCGCTGCTCCAGTGTATGGCGCCGGAGAAACAGTGTTGTTGTTGAGAGGAGTAGACTCTGCTCTTGCTAAAAACCTAAAGTCAAAGAAGGACCCCTTACATTTAAACGTCCCACCAATTCAGGGGGGCACCCCTCTGTAACATCTCACCTTCAAAGTAAGGTGTAATGGGGGACCATGTGGTCTCACACCTGGTCCAGCATCAGAGGTAGTGACAGAGGCATCAGTGAGACGGCAGGGTAGACTGTGATGCTGAGTGTTTTTTGTTTAAGAGGAGGGGACTCTGGGGATAACTTGCGCTGTCTGCAGCGCTGCTCCTTTCCGTGGCGAGGATGGCTGCCTCTGTCACTGATTGTCGACGTTGTTGTTAACGAAAATAATAAAATATATTAAAGTTGCAATCGAATCACAATCTTGCAGGACAGATATTATTGGAGGCGGTCCAGCTTTGGCCCGGGGGCCGCCAGTTTTCAGACCCCTGATAAACAAATGTGCTAAATAAATAAAAAACTCACATTCAGAACGTTTGTTAGTCTAAATGCTGGACAGAAACTTCTCATTACACTTACTCTGCTGCTGAAAACACCACATTTCCTGAATGACACCTTCATAATAAAAGAATCTCATCCGCTTGAAGAGGGGGGACTTTTATTGTGAAAGATTTGGAGGATATGTGTTAATCATTTACACTTTAACAGAGCTTCAACTAGCTGCAGTTTGAGTCTTTACAGCCACCGTACGCTTCTTTTAATCATCCTGGACTTAACAGACACGAGACATCAGTTTGAACACACCTGCTGCAGGTAGACCTGTAGTGATGGAGAGGTTCATCTGTTCCAGCACATAGCCTGTGTCAAAGCCCGACACAGACAGAGAGAAAGAGAGGCGCTGCAGGCCAGCACACCCTCTTAATGTTGCTGTTATTTGATGAAACTTGGAGAGGTGAGAATCCAGGCTAAGCTGATTGTCACTTTCATTCACTGACACCAGGAGGAGGCGGAGCCTCTGATCAGTGAGACGCTGGCTCTTCTGAGAGAGCGAAACATGGTAAAGACGAGGGGACTCAGTCTGAGCCGTTGTCTGTCACTGATCACTATTTAACACCACTTTTATTTACTCACCACTAGGTGGAGCAGTCGTTGTTGCCCCGTGTTGTGCTCCACAACCAAACGTGTTTAAACCGGTGATGACAGTAAAAATCCACGTCGTGGCAGAACGTAGTACTGACACCGTTTTACCGCCCGTCACCTCCACCTGCAGCGTACATATTCTCTCTGCTTATACACTTTATCACAGCGCCCCCATCAGCCCGACCAGAGGCCCTGATGTGTTTTAATCATTAATCAACACTTCTCTGTCCTGGTTCTCCTCCAGGTATCTGGTTGGGCAGCGACTGGTGAACTACGAGCGCCAGGCGGGCAGGAGCACGTCCTCGTTCAGCACCTCCTCGTAGACCCCATGCTGCTGAGGGATCAGTGGAGCCCACACGCTCTGTCCAGCACTCAGGGCTTTGATCCGCTCCTGTTGGTCTACAAACTGGACTGCAGTGGAGTCCTCTGATTTATCTGCTGCAGTCCTGGGAGACAAAGACTTTTAAAACATGTCACTGATCTGGAAACAGTTGTTAAACAAGCAGCAAAGAGCGTTACAGTTTGAGTCACTGACTGTCCACTAACTCTGCGTGTTGGGATGCAGCTGACGTCTGTAGTGTGACTTTATTTTAGAACGGTTTGAGTTGAAATAGGTTCAGTTGAGTTTAGACTTGACCTCAGGTTGTGCTTCCTCTGAATGTTCGTTTGTCTTGGTCACAGCGAGTCTCTGTTTACCGGACGTGTCTGACATTTCACAGCTCTGAAGGAGATCTTTGGACTGAAGTGTGAACGCCTCTCTCCTTACGCGTCATCTGAAATGACAGCTGTCATCAAAAACAGGCGCTCTGTGCTATGGAGGGGCATACGTGATGTAGCAATGTGATTTTAATCTTTTTAAACATGATTTTATTCAAAGTGTGTCTGTTGATTTTGAGTGTTTGGAATAAGGAGGAGCTGGAGACCGTAGACTGTGAGCGTCCCAGTGGACAGGTCGCCTCAGAACAATTCACAGCATGCCTGTTACACACTGACTGATTTTTAAAAACTCTGGTCCTTATTGAAGTGCTGCTAACAGCTGATGAAACTATTAGTGTGGATCGAAACATCCAAACACTGATTCTCTGTGGGAAGAAAGCGACTGACATTCATCACAATCATCTCCAGTTCATTCATCTCTGAAGGACACTGCAGGGATTAAGGATAGTATCGTACTGAAGATTAAAGAAGATCAGAGCAGCAGAGGGCGAGACATCCTGACTGTTACCACACCGATTGGTTTCCTACATTACACGTCAAAAAAAACCAGTCCTTCATGCGGCGCTGTGCCCGACAGACGGCCACACATTCAAATGTTCACTTTCTAATGCATATGATGCTGAGGACAATACTCTTAACGTTGTGATGGGTGTGTCTTCTCTGATGTGAAAGAGCTCCTCCACAGCCACAGAAATGATTTTAATCATACGTTTTATTTTGAAAATGGAGAGAGCCCACTTAAGATTGTTGTCCTTTAAAAGACTTCCTTTAACTTGCATGTGCACTGACTTTACACTCAGCTGCAGCCTGACATGCGTCTTCGTCTCCAGCAGCCGTTAGTTTTGAACCACAGCTGCACGTCAGACAGTTTGTGTTTGTGAGTCGTGTGTGTGGTATGCTGTGTTAACCTGCTAACAGCAGCCTACCTCCTCTACTCTGTGGACTCAGGTGATCTAACCAGCTCAAAGTCCACCAACATTTGATCTTTCAGTTTGTACAAGCCTCTGTTACTGTTACAGCCTTAGGATACACATTGATTTTCATACTGATACCATCCTCTCTGAACGGTGTGTTCAAGTCCATCTGCAAAACTGTGTTCAGGATTGTTTTTAACGTGCCAAAATTAACCTGAAAATCCACAGCAAGGGTTAGAGAAGCAGCGATTGGTCAAATCGGGACCGATTCTGAAGTTAAGAATAACGTCTTAGCCAATTCTGAAAGAGATGCTTTTTTGATGAATTCTTTTGGTGTCAGACTCCCACAATGCAACACGTGACCTCCTGGGGTCTCATGTAGCTGCCACCTCGACCCGATTACAAATATGGACAGTATGACTCATCGTGTTGTCCAACATGTCTGCGCTGTCAGTCAGATGCTCCCTGTGTGTTCGCAGCGTCGTACTGTTCGACCGGCGCCCTGACAAACATTTACACCCGTCACGTTTCAAAAGCACCTTTTAGACTTTAAGTCAAAGTTCACGATAATTCTAATGAATGCACTTTTCTTTAAATGGTGTTAAAATCTCACAAACATTTCAGACATGCAGACGAGTCGCAGCTCTTCTCATCAACACGTTTCTCAGACGACTGTTTCTTCCGTCTGACGTCTTTTCTTAATCAAATAGAACCTTTTTTTTCATGCCATCGTTTGAATGTGTTTCACTGTTTTTATCACCGTTTGCAATCATTTTAGAATCACGAGCACGGTTGTCACAAACAGAGAGTATGTGTTTGACTTCCCCTCACTGAGACATCAGCGTGTCAGAGCGCTCGCTCAGAGACGTCGACGTGTCCCTGCTCACTCTGCTCACAGCTTCTGTCAGCTGTGCATCATCTGTTTCTCACACTGACACGTGTCATCTGTTTGTTCGATGTTTTTCTGTTGATCTGTCTCTGTGTGTGTGTGTGTGTGTGTGTGTGTGTGTGTGTGTGTGTGTGTGTGTGTGTGTGTGTGTGTGTGTGTGTGTGTGTGTGTGTGTGTGTGTGTGTGTGTGTGTGTGTGTGTGTGTGTGTGTGTGTGTGTGTGTGTGTGTGTGTGTGTGTGTGTGTGTGTGTGTGTGTGTGTGTGTGTGCACATTATATGGATGAAGCGACAAAGTGACCTTTTAGTGAGCCATGAACTGAGCTGGACACTTTCCAGTTATGGTCTTCAATTTCATTTTGTAGAAGCGAATGATTTGTATTTTTATAAGTGCAGGGAGGAGGCGTTGGCATGTTCTGTAACACAGTGATAAGGGTCTCCATTGTTCTGGTCCTTTAGTATGAAACCATAATAAACTGTTTTCATGAGATCGGAGACTCTGCTGTTTTCTTCTCTTCTCGCTCAGCGTCCTGATGATGCTGTGATGATATCTCAGAGAGGTCCAGATGACTAACATGACGAGAACATACACAATAAAACCCTGCTACAGAAAACCACGGTGTTTTATTTCTGCCTCTACTCCAATCTTTGCTGTTGGCTCTTCTGAATTGCAAGATGATTCTCTGATGAAAGAATCCAGGAAGGACAACGACTTCTTGAAACATTCATCCAAAGATGAGTACCGTAATGTCTCCGCTGCTGTTTGCACACACGCACTCGTTTAGAGAGCCCGCCCCCGAAGTCTTCTTGAGTTGTCCTTTCATAAGGGTCGCTCACAGCGAGGGTTTCACTGTCGGAAGGACAGGTGTCTCGCAAGGTAAGACATGATGTAAATCTGGCATGCAGTGAGCGAGCAGGCAGGTGTGAATGTGTCATTGAAACTGTCCCGACCCCTCAAAAACAAGAACCCAGTTCAAAAAACATAATATCACCTCTTCATGGCATTCAAATGTGTCACCCAAATGAATCACATTCTGGATAATGTTTACTTTTCCAATAAGCTTTATAACAGTTCCTATAACTATTAAAAAGTTCCTACGGTTTGTAAACGCCTCGTAGACATCATCACTCTGCCGCTTGCTCGCAGTGACTTTCCCTGAACCTGAATATTTCATGCTGCACACTCACGTCGACATTTTGCGAGGGTGCTGGCAAAAAAAATCCTGATAGTGTGAGAATAAATGTTTGTGTTCACACATGCTGCCTAACGAACATAAGGGTACATTTTCAGAGGTTTTATGCATATGGGCGGCTGTGGCTCTGTTGGTAGAGTCGTTCTCAATCGTAAGTCGAGGGTTTGATCCCCAGCTCCTGCAGTCACATGTCCGATGTGTCCTTGGGCAAGACACTTAACCCCAAGTTGCTCTGGCTGCTTCATCAGAGGCGTATGAATGTGTATGAATGGATGAGTTACTTCTGATGGTCACTTTACACAGCAACCTCTACTTTCTTTCTGTGTGAATGTTTAGGTGTGACCTGCGGCGTAAAAAAGCGGTTTGAATAGTCCGAAAAATAGAAAAGAACGGTACAAGCTCAATACCATGTACCATGTGTGAAATGTTAACACTCAAGATAAAATGTCCCCACAGTTTTTACTTTGAGTTCTGATTAATTAAATGTGACTAAAGTGGACAAGAATCCGTCAGGAAGGAAGTGGGTCTCAATCCAATTAGCTGTCAGCTAAAGCAAAGTCTCAACCAATCTGAAAGCAAACTTAGATGCGTCGAGGAGTACGTGCAGCTGTGACATCATTTCGAACAGTTCTTTTCTAACCTGCGCTTCATTTCTTCGATCACAACAGGATCAGTGTTTTTAACGGCAGTCAAAGCGTGGACTCAGTGCCTGTGAGCCGGGCCTCCTTAAGGAGCTCTAAAGAGATTAGTGCTGTCATAAGGCGTTTAGTGTCTCTCTATTGTTAAACCACAGATCAGGTGAGCACTAGTGTAGCTCCTACGCTGTGTTTTCACTGAGACAGGTGATATCTCTGCACACAAACCCTGTTCAAAGAGATGACGCATGCGAATCATTACAGCTCCCCGTAATGATCAGTGATTGGTTGTCAGAATGGTGTGATGACCTTTAACCAGGATTGAACCCCTTCACAGGTGTGTTTCTGTGTCTGCTCAGCATGAACAGTGTCCTCCTGTGATAAATCTTAGCTGCTCAAAGTCACACAAAACACTTGGATTTAATCCACGCAGCGGCTCAGGTCATTTCAGTTCATCACGCCGTCACTCATTTACAACCCTGTTTACAAAACAAAGTCAGGATGCCGTGTACGATGTAGATCAAATCTGAATGGGATGATTTTTAAAAGATACACATTTTATTCAAATGGCAGAAAGACATCAAATGTTCAGCTGAGAAATGTAACTGTTTTTGGAAATGATACGCCCATTTTGAGTTTGATACCAGCAACAAGTTTTAAAAAAGTGTGAAATGTTAAAAAATAACTCCTCTCCGTTAATCAGGTTCACTTGGAAAAGATTAGAAACATGATTGTGTATAAAAAAGTCAGACAAGGAAACGCAAAGAGTGCCTGGTCAATTTCAAAATGAAGCACAATATATTGACTTCTGATCGTATTTTCCATCACTTTGTCGACTTTACGTCAAAAGAGGCGCCGAATGAACAACAAATCATCCTCACAAAGACAAAGCGACATGTTGTTTGTACGTTTTTCTCTTTATTCCCGTGTGATCTTGTAGTTCTCCTGTGATCTTGTAGTTCTCCTGTGATCTTGTAGTTCTCCTGTGATCTTGTAGTTCTCCTGTGATCTTGTAGTTCTCTTGTGATCTTGTAGTTCTCCTGAGGTATTGTAGTTCTCCTGTGATCTTGTAGTTCTCCTGTGATCTTGTAGTTCTCCTGTGATCTTGTAGTTCTCCTGTGATCTTGTAGTTCTCCTGTGATCTTGTAGTTCTCCTGAGGTATTGTAGTTCTCCTGTGATCTTGTAGTTCTCCTGTGATCTTGTAGTTCTCTTGTGATCTTGTAGTTCTCCTATGATCTTGTAGTTCTCCCGTGATCTTGTAGTTCTCCTGTGATCTTGTAGTTCTCCTGTGATCTTGTAGTTCTCCCGTGATGTGGTAGTTCTCCTGAGGTATTGTAGTTCTCCTGTGATCTTGTAGTTCTCCTGTGATCTTGTAGTTCTCTTGTGATCTTGTAGTTCTCCTATGATCTTGTAGTTCTCCTGTGATCTTGTAGTTCTCCTGTGATCTTGTAGTTCTCCTGTGATCTTGTAGTTCTCCTGTGATCTTGTAGTTCTCCTGTGATCTTGTAGTTCTCTTGTGATCTTGTAGTTCTCCTGTGATCTTGTAGTTCTCCTGTGATCTTGTAGTTCTCCTGTGATCTTGTAGTTCTCCTGTGATCTTGTAGTTCTCTCGTGATGTGGTAGTTCTCCTGAGGTATTGTAGTTCTCCTGTGATCTTGTAGTTCTCCTGTGATCTTGTAGTTCTCCTGTGATCTTGTAGTTCTCCTGTGATCTTGTAGTTCTCTTGTGATCTTGTAGTTCTCCTATGATCTTGTAGTTCTCCTGTGATCTTGTAGTTCTCCTGTGATCTTGTAGTTCTCCTGTGATCTTGTAGTTCTCCTGTGATCTTGTAGTTCTCCTGTGATCTTGTAGTTCTCCTGTGATCTTGTAGTTCTCCTGTGATCTTGTAGTTCTCTTGTGATGGGTGTACAGGATAACGATAAACTTTATTGATCCCCCAATGGGGGAAATGTAGTCGTTACAGCAGCTCAAAAACAGGAATATAAACAGCATCAATAGCAAAAAGCTAAGAAAAAACAGCTACGAGCATGTTTACATGAATTAAATAAAGGAATTAAAAATACAATAGAATTAAATAATACCAGGCATAAACACTATGTACACTTTCATGTACACATCAGATATTATAACAAACACACAGTGTGTAGCAGTAATGATGTTGATGATTATTATACAGAGTCATGAGGCGGTGATGCTGTTAAACAGTCTGACTGCAGATGGAATAAAGGACCTGCGGTAGCGCTCAGTCCTGCAGGGCGGATGTCTCAGTCTGCTGCTGAAGGAGCTGCTCAGAGCCCCCACAGTGTCATGCAGGGGGTGAGAGTGATTGTCCATGATGGATGTCAGCTTCACTAACATCCTCCTCTCACCCACCTCCTCTACAGAGTCCAGAGGACAGTCCAGGACAGAACCGGCCCTCCTGACCAGTCTGTTCAGTCTCTTCCTGTCTCTCTCTGTGCTCCCTCCTCCCCAGCAGACCACTGCATAGAAAAGTGCAGACGCCACCACAGAGTCATAAAATGTCCGTAACAGAGTCCTGCACACTCCAAAGGACCTCAGTCGCCTCAGCAGGTGCAGTCGACTTTGGCCCCTCTTGTACAGGACGTCGGTGTTGTGTGACCAGTCCAGTTTATTGTTGAGGTGAACACCCAAGTATTTGTACGACTCCACCATCTCAATGTCCAAACCCTGGATGTTCACCGGTGCAGTCTGGGGTGACTTCCTGCGGAAGTCAATCACCATCTCCTTTGTCTTACTGGCGTTGAGCTGAAGGTGGTTGAGCTCACTCCAGTCGACAAAGTCTGTGATGACCTGCCTGTACTCCTGGTCGCTCCCCTTAGACACGCACCCCACGATGGCTGTGTCACCGGAGAACTTCTGCAGGTGGCAGCTCCCAGAGTTGTAACAGAAATCCGAGGTGTACAGGGTGAAGAGAAAGGGGAGAGCACTGTCCCCTGTGGGGCCCCCGTGCTGCAGACCACCATGTCGAACTCACAGCCTTGAAGCCTCACGTACTGTGGTCTGAAGGACAGGTAGTCTGTTGTCCATGCAGCCAGGTGACAGTCTACTCCCGCTCTTTCTAGCTTCCCCCTGAGCAGTGCAGACTGGAGGGTGTTGAAGGCACTGGAGAAGTCAAAGAAGGTGAGTCCAGGATCTGTGCAGCAGGTAGATGACTGCGTCATCCACCCCGATGTCCGGTTGGTAGGCGAACTGCAGAGGATCCAGATGTGAAGTCACCAGGGGGCGGAGGTTGTTGAGGATGCTCTCCATGGTCTTCATCAGGTGAGAGGTGAGGGTCACAGGTCTGAAGTGGTTAGGCTCCCTGGGATGAGATGTCCTCTCCAGACTCAGGCTCAGGTTGAAGATGTGCAGAAGAACCTCACAGAGCTGGTCTGCACAGTCCTTCAGGAGTCTGGAGCTGATGCCATCGGGACCTGTGGCCTTCCTAGCCTTGATCTTTCTCAGCTGACTTCTCACCTGATCAGCTGTTATGGAGAGGCCGTTGGTGGAGGAGGGGGAGGAGGAGGAGGGCTGTTGAGGGGGGTGACAGGGTGCTCAGATGGAGTGTTTAAGAAGTGGGCTGGTCAGAGCTCTGCTGGTTGGGGGTGGGAGTGGGAGCAGAATCAAATCTATTGAAAAACAAATTCAGTTCATTTGCCCACTCCCTGTCTCCTGCTTCAGGGCCCCTCCCACAACCTCTGCTGTGACCTGAGATGTTATTCAGGCCTATCCAGACTGCGCTTGCGTTGTTCTGCTGCAATTTCTCCTCCATCTTTGTCCTGTAGCTGGCTTTCCCCTCCTTGATTTTTTTCTGCACAGCAGAAGGAGCTAAAGAAAAACAGCTGCTCATGGCTGCGCTTACGCTCCATAACAGACCCCGTGGGGCAGGACGCACACTGTCCGACGGGGCAAAACTGTGCCGCTGACAGAACGCAGCCCTCTTGGAATATGTGGAAATTGTCAGTGAATCTATCTGAAGTAAAGATGTGGGGGAGGTTCACTGCTCTGTGAAATAAGCTCTGGTTCGACACTTTGAGAATAATCTTTCTGAATGTAAAGAATCTGGGGATTTCATGATCTACAGTAGACTCAGATATTTCAGAATCTTTAGTCACACATTTTAATACTTCCCAAAATAAGCATGTTTGGGAACAAAGTCTTCTAGTTTAAAGGTGGGGTCAGTAAAACATTCAAACTGGGCCCCTCCTTCTGGGCTCATCGACCCCAGAAGCTCACACTCACTGCAGGACGTAGTGTGTACGTTTACTGCTTGTACCTACACTGCAAGCTAACGCACGCTAGCACAATCTAACCGCCGCTGTTTGTCACCTGTCTGTCCAACAGGAAGCAGACCAACTCCACGTCCACGGGTAAAAGCCAACACAAGGTTCACCCTCATTTTAGAACGAGCTTCATGCGCTTGGTGTTCCACCTCACTGTGATTATATTGTCTCTTCTTTGCCTCTACTTTATCTTTAAATGTTACATCTATAAAGAAAATCTACAGTTTTATTCTTCATGACACATTACAGCAGGTTTATAATGCATAATTTAATGGTATTAAAATTTAATCATAAAGTTACGAGTATTAGTTAAATGACATATAAATGGAGTTAAAATTATGGAATCTGTTAAAGCATTCCCTGATTTTATCCTCAGACTGTAAATATGAATGTATGAAGCCGGAGTGACGTCACCCTTCTGCTCCTGCAGGGGGTGCTGGAGTCCCATCGATGGCGGTCTCCATGCTGGAAATGCTGTCTCAGCCTAACTTTCAGTCAACCTAACGACAGACTGAGAGCTGGAGCTGAGGCGGGTTTTAAGCCTCCTGACAAACCGTTACTCCGCGCCCACCTGTCAATCAGGTCAGCTACACGCCTTATTGTGAATAACTCTTATTCTTCATCAAATCAAAACTGATGAGTCATCAAAACATTCACCCCCCCGTACAGTGTGTGCTGATCGAGACATGAGCTAATCAGACCTATTTGTTTTTTTGAACCAGGCTGTAAACATGTTAATGTCTGCTGTAAAAACAGGCTTTTTAGAATGGGTGTGTATGTGACTTCCTGTGTGTCTGCAGCCAGCCTCTAGTGGACACTCAAGGAACTGCAGGATTTTACACTTCAGCATCTGCTTCATTTTTCAACACCGGAGGTTTTCTCTATGTTTTATCCTCATCAGTTTGATAAACTTTCTCTTTTCTTTGAATTGCAATAAAAATGACACTTGCCACTGATAAAGGCCACCCATTGGCTGAACTTGGTTTTGGTGTGGGGTTGTCACAGCCCTCCCCCCTTTACCTTGCACACAAATGAAGTCACGTGGTTAGAAATCCAATTTAAGCTGGTGGTGTTAAGTGTAGGAAAAACCAGGGGGGGTGGAGTTGGCCTAAACAGTTGAACTGATAACATTGAAATAAGAATATTTCTTTCTCAGCAGAGGTAGTTCATGAACGTTGGTGTGAACGATGTAATGACTTTTTCAATCCATTTCCACATGTAACATGTTCATTTAACATATTCTGTCTTCAATGTTTCCATGTGTAAAACATCTTCAGACAATATGAGAGAAGACTTCTCAAAGTTAAGACATTACCTCCCGGCTTGTATCAATCAATTTTACACTTCATTGTGTTCAAACAGAAGCCGCTCAAGCTCTCCTGTCGCTGGGGAGGGGAATGCCACAGAACAGCCAGAGCTAGAGAGAGAGAGAGAGAGAGAGAGAGCGAGCAAGAGCGACTAAAGGGATTAGCATGCGTCAGTTCAAGAGTATGTGTCATCCCGTTGCTGGCCATCATCAAAGGAAGCCCATGGTTCTCTGCTGGGTAACACGGATTAGTTTCTGAGCGCTGTTACTGGTGACAGTCACAGTTTCCATCCAAAACGAGCAGGAGTTCTTCTACTTTCCAGAAGACAACTTTAACTTCTGAGCGAGACTGCAGGAAATCAGGAACTCAAGCTGCTCAGCTCGGTTCTGATGCCATGATTAAACAATGGGATAGACAAGGCTTTGTGAAGAGTCACATGGGAGTGGACTACGGCTTTTAAACGACTCGTAACTAATGGAAACTCTTTGGATTGGCAGGCTCAGTTTATTGGGAAATGCAATGAAGGCACATTGTTTTTCCACCCTTCAGAGTGAATACGTCTGATTATGCATCGGATCAAACCTTTGTTGATGACACTGTCTTGGGAAAGTCTGGACATTTCTAACCCCTATGACATCCTAAGAAGATTTATCCCACAATGACTGAGGATAGGAAGCGTGTGTAATGATGTCATGTCTCCTCTCTGACCTCTGATGTCCCAGTTTCTCTTGGGAAACCTGACTGAGACGAGACAGATAGAAGTCAATCGTACCAGCAGGATTCAATCTGGTCTCAGGTAGGATGAGACTAAATATTGCAGCAGGCTGTCGGACATGAGCTCTAGGCTCTTCTAGAGTTGTCCTGGCACAAAAACTGGAAAAGTTTGTTGGGGTAGGGGAGGGTTTAAATGGTGTTAATAACAGAGGAACAATCTGAAGGTTCAAAGGTACGAGAGAATGGAGTGTCCAGAGGCCTTGGACCTGGTGAGACTGAGTTTAGTACAAATAACACGGCTATGGCTAAACCTGTCATGTCCATCACAACGACTGACGAAGACGGCCGTGAGTGGGATGTGCCAGGTGAGGATGACAATGAGTTTGTTGAAGCTGATTACACACGTAACTACTGGGACGATGAGGACGATGTTTACCAGGAGTTCGAGGAGTTGGACTTTGAGTCCCTGCCTGATCACTCGGACACCAGAAGCATCGTCTCAGATGATTCTTTCTATCCCCCAGACAACTCAGATGTTTCCCGACTGTACCGTCCACCAAGCCCTGAAAGCCCTGAGCCCATTTCCTTCTTTAAGGCCTGTTGCAACAACAATGCTATAATCGTCAAGATCATGATCAGACAAGGAGTGTCCGAGGAGGAAGTGAGAGAGACGGACAGGAACAGAAGAGTAGGTTCTATGCATTTACCTAAAATGTTTGACTTTCAGGCACTTCTTGGTTTGTTTTCATCGCTAACTTGGAACTGGCATAGCCCAAATTTGATTTACCAGAGATTACTGTCACAAGTTTGCTACCTGACCTTCATCAGGTAGATGAATTAACCAGTGACCCATTTTCCATGGAGTTCATGTCCAGCCTTGCAGCTGACGTATGTGCAGCATCAAAACAACAACACTGCCATCAGTTTTATTGTGGTGTAAGCCACCCACCTCAAAATAGCAGGATTATGACACTTCAGTAGGGTTCAAACCCGTCCTGTGGACGTCATGTCACCAGCTGTGGTCGTATGCTGAGCTCAGTACAGAGAGCTGTTGTAGCCCCTGGGAATGTCTTATTGTTAATAATCGTAGTGATGCTGTACCTCAGTATCGGACCTGTTGCTTTGGTCCAGCATACATACAATCTGTTGTTGGTACATGTGTCTGTAATGTTCGTACCATTTGACCAAGCCATTTTAGCTTTCTAAATGTTCCCTTTAAAAACCCCAAATTATCATTCCAATTAGGTCTGGATTTTAAACACCAATACATGCATCACTAGGAGTCAAAGTTAGATCATTTTGACAACCTGAAAGCCCATAGCCAACCAGTCTTAGTCTTACTGCTCAAACTGCTGAGATCTTGTGATTGTGAGTTCAGCTCAAAGGTCTCTTAACGTCTAAAACTTAGATGATCGTGTCGATGTTGATGTCAAATATTCTTTCATACATCAGAGGTACAAAACATGTTTTGGTATGTAACACGCAGGTACAGGAGGGATCAAGCACATGATTACCCTGAGTGAACTGAACTGTTTTTCTCACCAGCATGTCACATCAGGATGTTGGTTCAGGCCAACTGAGCCTGGATCAGGTCCTGAACTCAGGCGAGCCACTGAAGGTCAAATCCTGAAGGAGGGTTCAGAGCAGTTGGTTAAGCCTTTAGTGACAGATGGGAGGGTGTAACCGCACAGTGACTGTGTCAAAAAGCAGCTTGCCCTCAGGGCTCAGTCTTTAAAGGGCTCGCTAAGACATTGACCTGAGCACTAGGTAAGCGATACTTCCAGTTCATGGAGCGAGGAGAGCAGGACGGTCCAGGAGCACTGTGACAGTAATGTCTAGCAGGTCACATATAGGATGTAAATGAGTTAGATAGATAGACAGACAGACAGACAGACAGACAGACAGACAGACAGACAGACAGACAGACAGACAGACAGACAGACAGACAGACAGACAGACAGACAGACAGACAGACAGACAGACAGACAGACAGACAGACAGACAGATACTTTATTGATCCCGAGGGAAATTCAAGTCAGATCGATGGAGTCGTTGTTAGTTTGTTGTTTAATCTTACAAATACTCTACCACAAAGGATAAAGATGAAGGTCAACTGTAGTATTTCTTAATTTAAACAGACAGTTGGGAGCATGCTCCCTAAAAACTGTACAAACCATCTGAGCCGGCTTGTTTAAAATCGTTGCATATCACCTATTGGTTCAGTAATCTCCTTAGTGGTAAGTGACCAGATTGGAAGACAGTAGGAAATTGTTGTAAACACAATTGCATGTTGGTACGTTTCAGAAACAGAGAAGGAGAGATATAATGCGTCCTTGCGGGTTCAGTAGTTCAGTACAAAGGCTTGGTGACGGCAGAGCTTCGTTACGGACTCAAAGTAAAAAGAGCTTGTGCCGGGCTGGTTCACTTCCTGTCATAGGGAGATTAAAACTGGACTAAAGAAGCAAAGAGAGCTTGTGGTACATATCTAATCTCACACATCTGTGGTGGACACCTCGGTCTTCTCATCGCTATCATTAACTGTCTGCTCTGCAGGAAAAAGCTATCATCAATAAATCATTGATAAATAAATCATCAAACCACGTATGAGGAGCACACACACCAAAACAAGCTAACTACAGTTTATGTGTAAATAAGGTGATGATTGATTTTCACTGTAAAAGCTGGACCTCTAATAGAGTTTCACAGCATATTATTAACGTCGTATTTGAATGTCAAACATACTGAAAGAGACCAACAACACAAACATGGCCAAAGGTCATGACACTAGAACCAGGCTGGCCTCCTGCCTACAGCACTTACCTCTACTACTAACGCTGTATGCACTGAATTAAGCATGACCATTCTCTTTCCAGGGTCTGCAAATACGGCACGCCCCTCAGTGTCTCACAGGGTAACCCCTAACATTACATAGGACGTGGGGGACGCCGTCCTGGAGTTATACGTCACCATGATTGGATTAGAAGTTGGTGCTGGAGGAGAGCAAGGTGTTGGCAAATGCCAAGTTATCAAAGCTATACAGATTACGCTTGTGGACATGGGCGTCACCACCATATAATCAGGGGGGGTCGAGTCCCCCTGACCTTTTAAAAGCAGTCGTTTGGACCCCTCCACATTTGCCATCAAACTTGCAATCACTGATTTAAAGGGGACATATTATGAAAATCCACTTTTACAGTGTTTTTGAACATATATGTTGGTAACCTGAGTGTCTACCGACCTACAAAATGTGAAATAAACCCATCCAGTCCTTTGTTTGTGATCTGCATAAGTCTTACCACACAGAGAAAATTGCCCCGTTTCAAATTTTCTCAGTTTGTGACATCACAAGCTGGATTCTGGTAAAAAAATCCCCTCCCCTCCCCTGGTATCTCCACCCATGGACTCCACCCCCAGCCTAGAGCAAAACTTTTGCACAGGTTCGCCATTTTTATTCTCGCTACAGAGGAGTGATGTCTACTGTGAAACTCAGGGGGGGTCATTGCATTTAAAGAGACACACACACCAAAACAGAGCATTCTGAGAGAGCTGGTTTCTACAGGGTCACAAACCTCCTCTGGTGCTTGATTCATGTTATATTTGGACCAAAGCACAGCACAGATGTTTCATTTCACTGTTTGAAAAGGTGGAACAGGGGGATAATGTCCCCTTTAACTAACAAGTTAAGTCTGAGTATAATTTATAAATACACTTATGCCCCATCCAAACACTATCTCTGATTAAAGATCTTGTGGAACAGAGAAGCCAGAAAGCAGGGGCGTGTCCAGATGTGTTTTTACTGGGGTGGCCCACCTAGGGCACTGACTTATGCAGGGGTTGCATGGTGTTTGTGGGTACACACACATACATTTATTAATTTTAATTAATCATTAATAAATTAATAATTAATTGTTTAACCCTTTCCATACCCACAAATGATGAGCACCTGTAAGGAACACAATTTGGAAACAACAAAGCCACAAATTAAATCGCTTAGAAACTCTTGTGCACAGTCTTGTACGCTAACTCTCAAAAATACATTTATTGTCATATAAGTCCATCACATGTTAGACGTGTGCACAGGTTTGTCTTTATGGACAGAGCAAAGCATTTATTTACAGCTTACATTAGCCTGTTTACAACAGCCTGAAAAGTTGATGTGTACTAAAATCCCGCCTCTGATTAGGCAAATAGCCAATCATAGATTTGGATTTTGAGGCTGCACTTGGGGTGGCCAATCAGATTTCAAGGGGGGTCCATGCCACCCCTGCCAGTAAGTGTCAAGTGACCACTCCAGTTGGAAACCTGTGTGGTCGAGTTAACAGTTTCACTACCTCACTCACACTCAATGGAAAAAGCGTTCTTGTTTTTTTATGAGAATAATTCACGTCCTTTCCTGAGGGTCAGTAACATGTTCACTTTAGCTTCAGGACATCGTTTTTAAGGGCGAAATAGAAAACTCAAGCACTCCTTTTTTTCTGTTTCAGTCCGGCCTGATTGTGGCGTGCTACCAAGGCTACGTGGACGTGGTCATCGCCCTGTCACAATGTCCGCACCTTGATGTAAACTGGCAGGACAACGAGGGAAATACTGCTCTTATAACCGCAGCTCAAGCAGGTAAACACACCTTTGGCCTTTTTCTGAACATATTTTTGTTTAATAATTGTTAAATGAAAGTATCATGGAAACTTTTCACTATCATCAGGGGACATTGTTAGTGCACATTCTTCGTAGGCTCCGCCCACTCAGGTGTGTTAACTCATCAGAGTGATCAGACATCTATGGTAGACTGTGTGCCGTCGGTCGGTCGGTGTGAGGGTAGCCTCACTGTTTCTCTCTCTGTCACTAAAATCCTTTGATAAACACAAATGACTAAACATCCAGTGCCAATACTTACGATAGACGCACACCTCACAGGACGTGCCTCCCACTGATATTAAATTCTAACACTTTCTTCACCATGACAGCCTTTTAACCTTCTATATATTCCTCCTTATAATATATCTAACGGCTCATTTTGAGGCTGTCTCCCGGTTAGACGGGTTACTTTGCATAATTGAACGCTCTCTCCCCCTCTGCCTTTGATGCATAATGTACAGTGGTAGACATTTTAATGTGAAGAATGGAGTTTTTAAATTGGTCCACATTAAAGCACGGAGCATATTATGAGGTCTGATGCTCCCAGTGGCAGGATCACTATTATTTGCTGGCATTAGAAAATTGCCATGGTGAGTAATTTCATAGTGATGCAGCCACATGTATCAGACGTGGTGCCCGGCCTCTCCTCTGCTAACGATGATGAATGGCTCTCTGTGCTCTTTGATGAATAGCTGCAGACTGCTCTTCATTTTCTGCTTCATTAAGAGAAGTATCGATCTGCGTTCGTGACAGAGTACTCTGCGACACCTCAGGGGAGCAGGTGAGCAGGACTCTGAGTCCACAGCAGAGTGGACAAACACATAGACGGAAAACTTTTCCTGAAAACCGTCACCAAAGTCACAAAGTCTCTGCACGTCTGGTCCTTTGAGAGGACGTACAGTTATTAACCATTTTTCTTTCATTGACCAGGCTTCTGCTTCTGTCTGTCACTTCAAAAATGAATCCTGTTGTGTGCTGAAAACTCTGCCTCTCCTTAAAGGAACTTCATTACATCTGACTGGTTTGCCTTGATTCACACTAAACTGACTCAGTTAGAGACTTTAGAAACAGAAGATGTGTTCATTCATAAAATGCCTCAAAAATTTGGAGAAGGGAAATGACTCAGTGGCGCCGGCAGGATTACATTTCATAGAACGCACAAGAACCATCCTGGCGGGTGTGGGACACCTTCATCTCTTTGGTTCCCACGAACACATAGGTGATCTCAGTGACTGGGCGAGCAAGAGAGAGAGAGAGAGATAGGCAGCCAGCACACCAACGCTACCCATACAACAACAAAACTCAGATGAACCACGAGTAGTCAGACGACTGGCTTTAAAAACAACCACCAGCTAAAAGTTGGGATCAATGTACTCTAGTGTTATATATCATCATTAAAGGAGCATGAAGAAAAGTCAGCATTGATACTGAATCTCTGCTACATGTTTAGTTTGACAACGTCAGACGTTCTTTTTAGCTCATCAGCTGAAATAAAGCCGATGTTATCTGGAGAAGCTGAGTTCGCTCATACTGAGGACGTTTGCTGCTGTGTGGGGAAAATGTCCGACTCCTCTGGGCTTGGAAACAGTCACTGACGAAGATATCTGAGATGTTAGATTACTCCTGGACTTCACCTTGGACTAGCTGGCTGCTGCCTTCTGTCGTACCACAACTGTTGGCCAACTAACATTAGCAGACTCTGTGTCAGTGTTACGCTCAGCACGAGCTATTTTCTATGCTAATAAAGCTCTTCTAAAACATACAATGAACTTAATTCAACTAAGCTAGCATCACAGTTCAGCATCAGAAACGTTCGACATTACTGTTACGTTACACTAATCAAACGGCTTCAGATGGTTTGGGTCCGTGCCTCTTGGTTAACATTGGAGAGCGTTGGAGACAGTAAAGTTAGCCAAAAGTACACACGTCTGGGGTTTCCACATGCTCGTCGTTTATTACACACGTCACATCAACCTCACAAAGCTCGGTTGGACAGCTACTATTGTATCATACATGAGCGACATAGTGTCCACACGAACCTCACGTCACTGTTGTTGATCATTTAAAATATGAAATATGTAACCATCATATAAATAGCATGTTAGCACTACAAACCAAACCCTTATTGTTGTTGGATCATTGAAGCACATCTTATCTTTACCTTCTTTTGTGGCCAAAGAGGCGTACAGTGGTGACAGACATCGGTATCCCTGAGTCACACCACAGGTTTGTGTTTTCTGTGTGAGTGATGTGTTTGACAGAAGACGGCAGGGGGAGATTTTTCATCAGAAAACATTTTTGCATGTTCAGGTAGAAGTTTATCACAGTAGCTTTAAGAGAGTTTTAAACTAACTCTCATTTCTTTGCAGGTCATATCTTCATCTCTAACTACCTCCTCAACTACTTCCCCGGGCTGGACATTGAGAGGAGGAACTGTCACGGTTTCACAGCTTTGATGAAGGCGGCCATGCAGGGCCGCGCTGAGTGTGTCAGGGCTCTCATGTTAAACGGTAAAACACAGGACACGTTACACACATTCTTATTTCCTCAATGAAAACCTTTATACATAATGTTTAAAAAGATGTATGAGACTAGAAATCTCCCTTCCTGCCTGCCTATTCTGTGACGTGTGTCAAGGCTTTTTGCATCTCACAGTAACCTTCAGTATCTGCAAACCACTCCTGCAGCAGGGCTTTGAAATAACGTTCTTATTTTTGTGTGGCGATATAAGATGCTCAGAGAAAATGTTGTTATTGATGGAGTAAGAGGTGTAGGAAAGTCTGCTTGGGGTAGCAGATGAATAGGCTAAAAAAACACACAACCTTCACTCAGGAAATCAGGAGGCATGTGTTTTCTAATCTACCCCATGATACATGTTCTTGTGTTTGTCAGTAACTGTGGGTATGAGAAGAAGGACAATAACACTCTTGTGTGGGTCTATGTCAAAGCAAAGGTACTTTGTGCATAAGTAGCGATGAAGGATGAGAATGGCGTGTGCTGCTTAGTAGAGTTTACCCAGGAAGCAGTAACGGTGACTTTAACCTAGAAATCCGGCTGAGATGGGGTCGGTCTGTCCTCTTCTTGACCTCTTCTTGACCTCTTCTTGACCATGTTTCAACCATCTGAATTATGGTTATAACATCAACATCTTCTTCTTTATTTTTGTGTGTTGAAAACAAACATAACATCACATCAACATAACTTCACCCCATGTTATTTATACAAAAAATCATAAATATGGCGCTCCATAGGCTGAGTGATGTTAACAACCACAGAGCCACAGCAAAGGCAGCAGTTCTAAAAAGAAGAGAAGAGAAGAGTGCATATGTGCAGGTACTTTAGAGCTCTGATTATGAACACAAAAAGGACCTCTGGGTGCTTTCCTGTAATAAGTGTAAATAGTTCAGGAGAGATTTCAGTGGCTGATGGTGGCGAGTGGTGAACTCGCACCAAGAAGCAACGTCCGGTGTTGTAAAATGAAGCCAATGCAATAGTGCAAAAACCTGCAGTTCCTTGAGTGTCCACTTGAGGCTGGATGCAATGTCCTGGAAATCCCATACACACCCCATAATAAAATGTCAGCAGATATAAACATGGGACCAAAAAAACAGATTCAGCACCATCTCTTGGCCTGTTACTACGTTGACTGAAAGTTAGCTTGAGACGGCCCCATGGTCTCTGATGGAAATCTGCCCATCTCATCTCTCTTTGGGTTGGTGACTGATGCAGTGCACAGTAACACAATCATTATATCTGCAATGAGATAAGACTTGAAAATCCTCTTGTGTCTGTGTGTCCAATCTTGTCACAGAGAACGTTTTAGTGAACTCTGCTCTGAACGTAGACATTTACAGAAATCACCTTCTTCAAATAGAATGAATAAACTTTTACTTGTCAACCAGTTTTAAACATCTTTTCAGCGGGGGCCATAGTCGTCTTTTTGATGTCTTTTAAACAGACAAATACTCTGTGGTAACTGAAACAACTCTTTTATTCTCCAGGAGGAGATATTCAGGCGCGGGACAACGGCCGCAAGATGACGCCCAGGGAGTGGGCTCTCTTCACCGGTCGATATGAGACAGCTTACCTGATGTACCGTCTGATGGCGAAGCCCTGCGCTGAGCAGTTCTGCGACTCCTTCTCCCTGGAGTGGCCCATGCTGGAGGTTAAAAATATTGATCATGACTTCACCACTAATTGTTTTAGTTCCCCAGAGGCAAATTCACTTCACTGATTGAGAAGGTGTTTTCTTTCCTGATGATCACTCTAAACTTCAATGTTTGATCTCGTGCAGGAGCTGGTGGCCCAGGCTCAAGAACCGCAGTCCTGCTGGAGGCGTTTGCTCAACTTCCTGTCCTGCTGCCCTTACAGTTTTTATATCAACAACAAGGTGAACGCTTTAGACGATGGCGTCCTCGACCACATGGTCCGGCTCACCACCTGTCTTTCCAGTCCCATCATTGCCACAGCTAGCCACACGGTGAGTCCTGGCAGTCCCCCGTGTATTGGGAAGCGCCGCTATGCCGTGCCAGAGATCCTGAGGAGGCAGCGGGTTGCCGAGCTGAAGCGTCTGGGTCCTGACAGACTAAACAACTACAAGAGATTTTTCCAGAACTCTCGGGTCCTCCTCATCCCCAAGGTTAAGGATCGGAGGGCCAGCCTCCAGACGCAGCTGCTGAGCGACGTGGCAGCGGCGTCCTCAGTGGCTTTCAGACGAGCTAGTCTGCTGCCTCTGAACATGCTGAGGAGAAGCAGCGTGCGGCCGGGAATCGTGGTTCCCAAAGTGAGGCTCTGCAAAGCACCGTCCCAGAGCTTCATACCCGACAAACTTGGACTCAGTGGCAACCACAACCAGCTACAGATCCCCAAGTGGAACTACAAGATGAAGCGGGTGGAGAGGAGGCAGGAGGAGGACAGGCAGAGACTGTTACCTCCGACACGAAGGAGATGACGGGAGGTTATATTCACATTGTTACAGCAGGACATCCACATCTTGTTGAGTTTGCTTTCATTGCTGAATTGGTTGCCTTGTTTCTATCTGTATTCATGGTTCTTCTCAATTTGAGATTCAATGAAGGTCAAAGTAAACGGAGAGTCATGAAAACATACACATACTGTAAAGCACTTTAATCATGGTGGATCAGCGCACAGGACAATAATGAGAATGAGAACTGGCGTTTCATTCATAATAAGGAACGTATCATATTTGAGTAAAGCGAGAAAGAAAAGGCGATAAAATGTTTTTTTCATGTTGATAATGAAATCTTTGTTAGTCTTTTTCTTTTATATCTGGCTTTTAAACTGACAGGTCAACATTTCAACTTTTTTTGCTCACCGCTAAAACATCCAAACATATCTTTCAAATCTCAGTTTCTATGCTCATACGTAGCCCTTAGACACATCTTTCTTCCAATGCTTAAAAAGTTGACTTTATTGTCGACATTTGAACCTTATTCTTAGAACGACGAATAAAAAAAGAATCGATGTCCTATTCGTGGCCCTAATGTTCTTTCATGTTTATTCCTTCCAATTTTTCATGTTGAAAAGTGTTATTTATGTTTGATTCAAAAAGAAGTGAACAAGTTTCAAAATACTTTACAGACGTTCTTGTCAAATGATAACAAAGAGACGTTCCAAACTCAGAACATCTGCTGCTGGACCTTAAAAAGGAGCACAAATAGAGAAGAATTAGCCAGAAAGGACTCTCAGAGGTGACACACCAAGAGCTGAGACTCAGCCAAACAAAGATTGGTGGCTGGCTCCTGCAGCAGATTGCTGGAGGACAGACTCGCTGAGCACGCAGGAGGAGGCCAAGAAGCCATTCCACGAAGACACACAGGACAACAGGTATCTGCAAGGAAGCTTATGAGCGGCGTTTACAGCTGAGCTGACGGAGTAGCTCACACAGGCTTTGTGAGGGCTTTGTGGACAGTTGGAAAGTCAGAGCCCAAAATAAACAGCTTAGTGCCACACTGTTCACACGAGTTTGGCCACTGCTTCTGTCTGCTGCTGGATGAACCTCTTGCTCTGAGAGGAACCGAGGGACGGACATAAAAGCATCTTTACGTCTACAAGGGTCCTTCAGCTTTACAGCAGAACAGCAGTAATTAAAATAACATTCAGCAATTTAAAAAGAAAGATACATTAGTTATATTTAATTAAATATCCAGAGAGACAAACACGTCAAATCCGTCCCTCTGGATCGTAAGTCTCCATAAAGACTGAGATGGTTCAAATGATCCAAACAGATTGTTGCCCTTATCGCTCTCTAGTGGAGCCAAAAGGAAATGTAGCAATATTGTTCAGGAGAACAATAGCTGCATCCACTTTCAGGGATCAGGGGGTGCGTTGGCCCAATCATTGAAAAACACGCACTAAAGTGCCCTCCTGGTTGGCAAAATACAACTGCCCTCTTCAGTGGCGAGAACACGCTGTATGTGCCCTTTTTTTCTTTTAGCCCCTGCCCTTCAAGAAGTCTGTGCATCGTTCACAGATCCCTCCTGTCGCCTGGCAAACTTGACAGCTACACCAGAGCCAGCTTACATCACTGAAGTCAATTTGACTTTTTGGATTTCTGCTTTTCTGCTGAGTTGAAACCAATCTTTACTTTGAAAATGTGAAATGCATCCCGGGATCTTTCGGGTCTTGAGGACATATTTATCGCTACAACTGAATAAACCTTCTAGTGAGACAGCGCCACTGTGACGCGATCTGTCTTCAAATGCAGCCGCTTCATTGAGACAACAGCTCAGAAATCAACCTCCAGCTATAATAATAACCATTTCAAGTGAGGATGTGAGCCGTTTGGCGCAGATGATTTACAGTACTAAAGGCTCCTTTAATATTTCAAGTGTCCCGTGAAGACACAGACTTGAGTTTGGTACGATGCGCTGGACTTCTTCTTGAGACTGAACTGGACCACAGTGAGCTGGACTCCATGGATCTCTTTTCATCTCTGCCAAAACAGTGACTCAAATGTAGAACACAAGTGTCGTTCATCCTTTATTTCTGCACTGACGGAGGTCATGATCATGAACTATGCTGAGAACCTAACTGCCAAATTCTCTCTCAATCCGTCACCTCATGTCCGACCTCTGAGGAGATTCTGGGACTCATCCTTGAATGTTGTTCTGTAAATATCTGACTGTTACTGGTCATGTGAATCATATTAAAATACAGAAGTATGAAAAGTCATGTTGAAAGTCATGTACATGCATTGCTTTGTCATGGAGGGACATTTGTAAAAGGACGTTTTTATTTTTGTTGTGAAGCCCCTGAATGTGTTTTTATTTTTCTCTGTGAATCACAAACAGAGAAGATCATAAGAGATATTTCACGATCATCCCTCCACAATGTTTGGACGTACTTTAAAAAAAATACTTTTCAACTATGTTTCTCTTCGTACTGTGATGTAGTGAAAGGGCAAAATGTAAAAGCAAATAAAACAATGCTCTGGGATCTCAGTGTGTTTCCTTGTGCAGGAAAGCTGTTTTTTTTTTGTTAGCCCAGCAGAAAAGGACGTAAGAAAAGGTTGTAGACAGACAGTAAAAGGCAGGTAGAAAGGTAGAGGCAGACACCAACCGGCCCTCAGAGTCTGCAGCGTGTTGTTCTTAACTACACGTGTCCAAAGAGTAGTAGTTGTAGTGAGGCATTACGTTTTTAGAGTCAGAGCAGTCACCAACGTTATGTTCTGTGCTCCCACAGTGAAGAGTGGAAGAAAAAGAGGAAACCTACCCCAAAGCTCTCGGAGATGAAATCTGTGCCTGCAGTGTCTGCAGAGAGGAAAATGGCCGCCACTGTGACCTAAGGTGCAGGTTCTCTAATGGCCACTAGAGAGCACTCATGACCCTGTACATATAGTAGTGTTGCATGTAGTGGGAACACATGGGGACATACATATTTGTGTGCACACACAAACACACACAGCAGAGTTTGCAGTCAAAATGTAAAGTGTACCATCTTATGTTTCCTCTGTTCAGACTCACGCAGAGACTTGCTATTTCTTTTATGTTGAACATGAAACACTATCCAAGATTGTCCCACAGGTACCTGACCATTGAGTCACCTTTAATGCTGATAAGTGGTTCCTGCTCCTGTCGGACTATTTTACGGCTCATTGTTATGATCCTGTTTATCGGTTGAATGAATTTCAGACAGGAACCCAAACCAGGCTGTGAAATTTAAAACTGATTCAAGAAAACATCTGTAGTCTGGACTGATTGGGGGACTTTACATTTGTGGAGTTGTGGAGTTGCTGGTACTTGGAGAAGGTAGATTCACTGTTTGATAGGAAGGTGAGCCTGTGAGCAAAGTCCCGAGGTATCTGTACGGGTTGATCATACAAAGACGGGTTGCCAGAAAAGTGTTGCCAGTAAAACCATTGTTCCCCTCTGGTACAGCGAACTTGCCAGGCACTCATTTTTTCAAGCGGTTTTTGGGCGCAACTTTTTAGCTTAAGACACAGAGTCGCAGCGCTCATCAATGACACTTTTGGCCGAAGCAGCCAATCAACTCAAGTAGAAGGATTTACCTCCTCTGTTTTTTAAATGACATTTCCCTCCTTGTCTCGAAGCACAAAAACAGAGAAAGCTCTATGTTTGCTCAAATGCATGTTCCCACTTATTTTATGTGGTCGTCCGTGTGCGCACACAGCCCCTTCGCTTAGGCGTTTTTGGAACGGCCGTGTGTTATCGGACCCTTAGGCTGTTTCTTGACTGACAGTGGGGATGCAGGAAAGTCATTTTTGTCCTTTTGGCAAGTCAACAAACAGTTCCTTTGTCTTGGAGGTGTTGAGGTCAGGACAGTTCAGCCTGCACCACTCTGCACCAATCCCAGCCTGTAACGGTCCCTCTGAGTCGGTGGTATCCACTATCACAGTGTCATCAGAGGGTTTAAGATGTCTGTGCTGTGCTCTTGCAGTCATGTGTATGGCGTGTACAGTACTGGTGAGAGTACGGAGCCCTGAGGTGCTCCTGTGGAGACTGTCTGAGATTAACTGAGGTGACCGTTGACTCAGATCCTCTGATGTCTACCTGTCAAGAATGGCCCAGGCAGGACCCCCTGACCCAGAGGATCAGGTGCAGGTTGGAATCTGATAACTTTTATATTTTTTTTAGCACGATCATTGAAACCCTGGGTTGACTTGTGAATAATCAGATTCATGTGACTGCTGAGGGTAACTTAAGCAAGATAGCCTGAAGATCATCTGGGTTTGTTTAAGTCGTAACAGGACTCAGGTTTTTGGTCTACAGCAAGTCCTGCTGCCTCTTTTTTTTTTTTACCTAACATTCCTTTACTCAGCTACCAATAAAACTTATACAGATGATTTTTTTATGAAACACAGGTAATATTGAGTTTTCATTATATCGCTGACGGTGTGTGCAGTTCAGACCACCACAGCAGCCACAATCTACGTATCTGTCAGACCACACAGCAGCCACAATCTACGTATCTGTCAGACCACCACAGCAGCCACAATCTACGTATCTGTCAGACCACCACAGCAGCCACAATCTACATATCTGTCAGACCACACAGCAGCCACAATCTACACATCTGTCAGACCACCACAGCAGCCACAATCTACACAACTGTCAGACCACCACAGCAGCCACAATCTACACATCTGTCAGACCACACAGCAGCCACAATCTACACATCTGTCAGACCACCACAGCAGCCACAATCTACACAACTGTCAGACCACACAGCAGCCACAATCTACGTATCTGTCAGACCACCACAGCAGCCACAATCTACGTATCTGTCAGACCACCACAGCAGCCACAATCTACATATCTGTCAGACCACACAGCAGCCACAATCTACATATCTGTCAGACCACACAGCAGCCACAAACTACACATCTGTCAGACCATCACAGCACCCACAATCTACACATCTGTCAGACCACCACAGCAGCCACAATCTACACATCTGTCAGACCACCACAGCAGCCACAATCTACACATCTGTCAGACCACCACAGCAGCTACAATCTACACATCTGTCAGACCACCACAGCAGCAACAATCTACACATCTGTCAGATCACCACAGCAGCCACAATCTACACATCTGTCAGACCACCACAGCAGCAACAATCTACACATCTGTCAGACCACCACAGCAGCCACAATCTACACATCTGTCAGATCACCACAGCAGCCACAAACTACACATCTGTCAGACCACCACAGCAGCCACAATCTACACATCTGTCAGACCACACAGCAGCCACAATCTACACATCTGTCAGACCACACAGCAGCCACAATCTACACATCTGTCAGACCACCACAGCAGCCACAATCTACACATCTGTCAGACCACCACAGCAGCCACAATCTACACCTCTGTCAGACCACCACAGCAGCCACAATCTACACATCTGTCAGACCACCACAGCAGCCACAATCTACACATCTGTCAGACCACCACAGCAGCAACAATCTACACATCTGTCAGACCACCACAGCAGCCACAATCTACACATCTGTCAGACCACCACAGCAGCCACAAACTACACATCTGTCAGACCACAGCACCAGTCACAATCTACACATCTGTCAGACCACAGCACCAGTCACAATCTACACATCTGTCAGACCACAGCAGCAGCCACAATCTACACATCTGTCAGACCACCACAGCAGCCACAAACTACACATCTGTTAGCGACAAACAAACAACGTCTATTAAGTTACCAGTTGAAGATTGACTGAACTCTCCTGATCATAATAATCCACCAAACTGAGTCCCCAATATTTAAATCCAGTAAAAGATTTCACCCAAAAACATTAGATCCATAAAGTTACGTTGAACTGTTAAAAAACCTTTTGATGACAGCCTATAACAGCCAATGGGAGCCTCTGTTGAAAAGAGGTGCCTCCCCCTGTTTTGACGGCCAATTGCACGCGACTGTGCCAAAGACTGACATCTCTTGTAGACAATGAAATTCTCTAACCATGGACATGCTGCTTCTGTCAATAATTTGTTGGGATTTCTTCATGCTCTCACTAAGGAGTGATTGAAAGTATGAGTGGTTTTCAGAACTGCATTAAAAGTATTGATAAAGTGATATTTATACCAAGAGAGGCTCTGAGCCATGAATTATTTAGAGAAAATAGGAATCTATGTAAAATTAGACATTAAACACCCCCATATAGCTGGAATGGAACAATCCTTGTGCTGGACTGTGAGACTGACAGTCGACTGAGGCTCCGACCAACGAATCATCAAGTTCTCGACTATATACAGTCAGCCCTTCTTTTTTAATTCATTTGAGAAAGCAGAATAACTTTTCATCGTCTTCTTAGTGCAAAGGTGCTGCACACATTCAAGCTCAAGATGTTATTTCATCCTCCACACTGGTTCTTCCACTCCAATCAGTATCATTCTGAAAAACTTCAAACTGGAGGGGCTCAACAATGGCATGGAAAGGTGTGAAGCTTTTATAATCGGCTTCATAAAGGGTAAGAAATGTTACTTTCCATTTCAATCTACTTCTAATCAACATAACAGTGGAAAATTACATCGACCTTTTTCAGTATTTGACTCAGTCCTGAGTTGGTGTCAAGCCATTTGGTTGTCTTTCAAACATTTGCCTTTTGCTTTTTGGCACCCGATGATCTCCAAATGTCTGAGTGTCCTTGAACTCACCGTCCAAGAGAGGTGGGAAAAAGTTCACGACAGGACTGACTGAAAAACTCACTCTGATGGATTTGTGTTCTCAGGCAAGTTTTAAGTATTTGTAATCGGACCCCGTCAAAAAGACATTTCAAAATAAAAGCTTGCAGTATGGTTTAGGTTACCGTTAACACAAAATGACATACTTAGTGGAAGGTATAACAAAGACACAAACAAAAAAACTCCCAGAGCCACAGATTCTTCGATGGTCTGTTTATATTTTTTTGGAGCAGTTGCAATCTGTTTGAGGCAATAGAAAGATTCACAATTCTCTTTTGAAAACACATTTGGTCTAGCAACAAAAAGGTCACCAACGTTTTATCTCCATACACGTCTTATAGTCTTTTTTTTTCTGCCTAAGGATCACAAGGACATACATGACGTTGTCAGTTTCCAGATGCTCACTAACAAATACAGCAGTTCAGCTTTTCATCATCCAGTGTTTATTTGTTTGTTTGTTTGTGTGTGGGGACAGCAGTCATTTTTCATGATGACCTTTAGGACTTCTCAAACAGCACGGGGCGGGAGAACCAGGGTCTGTTGACAGCCTTTCTCATATTAAAAACGTTTACTTCCTGATTTACTGACAACAGATAATCGTGCGTTCTTGGTGCAGTTTGAGCTGTTCAGCTTAATGAGACCGATTGATCCTTAGTGAGGGGTTTTCATGCGTGGGGGCACGGTTGTCTCTAATGTGGTTTAGGACGGTCAGGTGTGACGTCCCATGGTCAGTCATTTGTTTTCGCTGCAGAGGGAAACAAACAGTTTGTGCACAAATACAGACATGTTGGAAATACTTCTCACGGATGTAGCACCTTTTGAAACGGCCTAAGTGACAACGTGGATCCCCGGGGCCCTGGTCTACTCTACTCCACATAGCAACAACATTACTACACAAAGTCGACAGATTAGTGTGTTGACCAGGAAATTAAACGTGAACAGAATTCCTACATGTAGCTGTTTTTTTTAACTTTTCCATAATGTTGCTGCTATAAGTGACATCCACATCTGCACATAAAAAGTATATTTTTATATTTATTATATAATATATATCCGTACTCTATTAACAGTTTTGTCTACCATGAAGTTAGAATTGCCGCCCATATCTCAGAAAAGATTTTTTTTTCTTCAAACATTGATTATTTTACAACACAGAAATCAACTAATTTTGTACAACTTTGGAGGAAGTGAAGCTCCGACCGCTGTCTCCGTCCCTCCGTGGTTTTCTTCTTGTTCCTTTTTTTCAATCCAGTTTTTCTTTTTTTGTTTTCTCCCCACAGTCCTCGGTGCAGTAAGACAGTTTTCATCCCAGTAAAACACAGTTTAGAAAAACCAAAGCATTTACAAACTGGCATCGTTAGAATTGTAAGGATGTTCAGCCTAAAGCCTCGGCTGAATTTGGACCCTTGAACACGCCCCCCTAACCTCCCTCCCTGCCTTAATCAGCTGAGGGGAAGTCACCCTCGTTTGGCACGGTTATATACACAATGAGTTCAGTCAACAGAGGGGCTCATGGGAAAGAAAAGGGGCTTTTGAGGTGTTAATGAGGAAAGAGAGCTTGGTCTGGTCAGTGTACACCATCTGTAGGGCAGTATAAGGAGCACCGTGACCTACCACAATTCATTTCTCAACACCCATATCACGTTAGCGACACGTTAGCATCCGTCTCTAGCTGAGATATGAATTTCAAACGTCTGAGTGCAGCTATCATGTGTGTTTGTGTGTGTAAAAGCAGGAAAGTCAGTGAGAGTGTGAGCTTGAAAGTCCTGACATGACACAGAAAATAGTGCAATGTACAGTACACAATGCATCCCAGGAAATGTACAGTGTACATCAAATACTATACAACAGGAATCCAGAATTAAAAAAGTAGAAAGAAAAATAAAACCTGTTACAAATGACAAAGTCCTGACGCGTTCTTCGTCCAGAGGAGGAAACATCAAGCTGAAGCCAAAGAGAGAAAGTAAAGTTTGTGTGACAGACGTCCTACATGTCCTACAGCTCTGCTTCTTGTGCTTCACATTACTAAAAGCCATGTTACTAAACCACATATGTACACGTTTCTCCACCCAAAAATTCCAAACCTTCCACCCCCGATCCATCTTTCTCTTTCGCTGTCCTTCTTCCTCTCCATATGTCCCACTTCTTCTACCTCTCCTCCATTTTCTCTTCAGCGTGTCCGTCCCTCTTTCCTTCGGTATCAGACGCCTTCAGGTGCAGGAGGTCTTTCTGGAACTGATCACAAACTAAACACAGAAAGAAAATGTGTCCGTCGCTGTTGTTTGTGGTGTGCATGCACATGCATGGCTGCTCCTGGTTTCCTTCTGTTCCTCCCTCACCCCCCCTCGTTCCTCCCTCAGACGTCTCCGAAAGGAGTGAATGTCTTAGATATTCTCCTCAGGTCTCTTCTTTCACGCTCCATCCTCCCCCTCCGTCGTCCTGCTACCTATGATGCTACTCAGTAACTACAGGGGAGGATGAGGAGGAGGGAAACTGTCCTCTCATCTTCTCCCTTTACTATTTACTGTTTTCCTTCATCCTCTCCTCCTCCTCCTCCTCCTCCTCCTCCTTACCCCCGTCCCCATCTCCTCTCAGACCCAGGAGTCTGGTGAGGCTGGATAGTGGCTGGTCTCGTAGTTGAGCTCGCTGTAGGGCCGTGAGGCTGAGTAGAAGTCTACATAGTTGCCAGTGGACTTGAGACCCTGCAGGTGCATATTGAGGTCACCCTGCGGGGGGCGCCCTCCCGGGTGAACCTGATTCTCGTAAAAAGCCTGATCCTCGTAGTTGCTGTCGGTCGGTGGAGGGTTCTGGAAAGGAGGGTAGGGCTCTGATGGAAGGCCTTGAGAAGAGATCTGTCAAAAGAGAAAATAATTGTTTTACCACAAAAGTGAGATAATTATTTAATTAATGAGACATGGTGACGCCCAGTTAGACCCAGTGAGACCAAGTGAGACCCAGTGAGATGCAGTAACACCCAGTGAGACCCAGTCAGACCCAGTGAGACCCAGTGACGCCAAGTGAGACCCAGTGATGCCCAGTGAGACCCAGTGATGCCCAGTGAGACCCAGTGATGCCCAGTGACGCTCAGTGAGACCCGATGCTCAGTGAGACCCATTGACGCCCAATGAGACCCAGTGATGCCCAGTTAGACCTAGTGAGACCCGGTGATGCCCAGTTAGACCCATTGACGCCCAGTGAGACCTAGTGAGACCCGGTGCCCAGTGAGACAGTTTCACATTGTGTTACAGGTGACTTGTCCTACCTGATTGTACTTGAGGTCGTCAGTGGGCGACACGTAAGCTCCTCTGAGTAGCGTGGAGGAACCAGCGGACATTTGACCTGCAGTGACAGACAGGATGAAGACTGTATTAAACCTTTATTCAGGCAGAGCAGTGTGTGTGTGTGTGTGCAGGTGGTGAGGCTGTGGGTGGTAACAGGGGGAGGTGGTAACACACACTTGTCTCCATATGAGAATAAAAATGATTAAGGACGATTAGGCAGAGCTTTGAACTCTGTGAGTCTCACAGAAACAACTTCTGTAAGTGTGTAAAAATCAACAAACACTGAGAGGCGCTCAAGAAACTGTGATGAACTTATGTATCTGTAAATCTCAGTTACTAACCACATCATTTCCTGGGAGCTCCTGAGCTCTCTTAGTTTCCTCGGGATCGTTGGTTAACAACCCCCCCCCCCCTTGTTCCCTATCCCTCTTCCTGCATCTTATCCCATCTCTCTTTTAGCTGCTTTTTGTAAAGCGTCTTGAGATAACACTTGTTGTTAGATTGATTGATTGATTATATATATATATGTATATACACTATATTGCCAAAAGTATTCGCTCACCTGCCTTGACTCGCATATCAACTTAGGTTACATCCCATTCTTAATCTATAGGGTTTAATATGACGTCGGTCACCCCTTTGCAGCTATAACAGCTTCAACTTTTCTGGGAAGGCTGTCCACAAGGTTTAGGAGTGTGTTTATGGGAATTTTTGACCATTCTTCCAGAAGCGCATTTGTGAGGTCACACACTGATGTTGGACGAGAAGGCCTGGCTCTCAGTCTCCGCTCTAATTCATCCCAAAGGTGTTCTATCGGGTTGAGGTCAGGACTCTGTGCAGGACAGTCAAGTCCATCCACACAAAACTCTCTCATCCATGTCTTTATGGACCTTGCATTGTGCACTGGTGCACAGTCATGTTGGAACAGGAAGGGGCCATCCCCAAACTGTTCCCACAAAGCTGGGGGCATGGAATTGTCCAAAATCTCTTGGTATCCTGACGCATTCAGAGTTCCTTTCACTGGAACTAAGGGGCCAAGCCCAGCTGCTGAAAAACAACCCCACACCATAATCCTCCCTCCACCAAACTTTACACTTGGCACAATGCAGTCAGACAAGTACCGTTCTCCTGGCAACTGCCAAACCCAGACTCGTCCATCAGATCGCCAGATGGTGAAGCGCGATTCGTCACTCCAGAGAACGCGTCTCCACTGCTCTAGAGTCCAGTGGGGGCGTGCTTTAGACCACTGCATCTGACGCTTTGCCTTGTACTTGGTGATGTATGGCTTGGATGCAGCTGCTCGGCCATGGAAACCCATTCCATTAAGCTCTCTATGCACTGTTCTTGAGCTAATCTGAAGGCAACATGAAGTTTGGAGGTCTGTAGCGATTGACTCTGCAGAAAGATGGCGACCTCTGTGCACTATGCGCCTCAGCATCCGCTGACCCCGCGCCGTCTTTTTACGTGGCTTACCACTTCGTGGCTGAGTTGCTGTTGTTCCCAATCGCTTCCACTTTGTTATAATACCACTGACAGTTGACTGTGGAATATTTAGGAGCGAGGAAATTTCACGACTGGACTTGTTGCACAGGTGGCATCCTATCACAGTACCACGCTGGAATTCACTGAGCTCCTGAGAGCGACCCTGTCTTTCACAAATGTTTGTAGAAACAGACTGCATGCCTTGGTGCTTGATTTTATACACCTGTGGCCATGGAAGTGATTGGAACAACTGATTTCAATTATTTGGATGTGTGAGTGAATACTTTTGGCAATATAGTGTATATATACACACCTCTGTTTCCAGTCTATGTGCTAAGCTAAGCTAATACTGGCTGTGGATACTTTAAAGGAGAAGTATGGATTTAATGGAGCGTTTGTAACACCTACACTGACAGAGTGAAAACACAGCAGCTGTAATCAGGGATGAGTTTCTTAAAGAGACAGGAGATTCCTACCCGCCATGCCGTCCTTCCGGGATGTGTGTTCGCCCTTGCTGCCATGGTAACTGGCATTGCCAGTCGACTCGTAGTCTGCCTTCCTCTCCTTCAACGCCATCATCTCTCTTGGGGAAGCAGGGGCGCTCGCTGCACACACACACACACACACACACACACACACACACACACACACACACACACACACACACGCGCACACACACACACACACACACACACACACAGGTTATATCTTTAAGCCTCACAGCACAACAGAAAAGCACGAGTGATTAGAAAACACCTTCCTCATCGTCTGAATCGGAACAAAGAAACAATCATGCTGTTTGCATCGTGACTCAGCGCTAATTCCACCATTCTTACAAATGCAGCGTTTTGACCTGGGTGTAATTTCAGAGAGGTAAACACTGAGTCATCCTCCCTGAATCGTCCTCGCTCTGAGTGTCTTCAGGTCGCTCTCTCTCTCTCCTGCTGGACTTACCACAGGTACGTTATTATCACTGCTTATAACTCCCACTGGATTATCACTCTATCTATCTTTGCATTACTCACTCGACAATCCACTCCGTCTAAATGTAGCACAGATCGCAAACACTGGGGATGTAACGAGACCTCGCAGGTCATTTTTAAATTGATAGAAAAACAGGACAATTCAAATCGATGACACTAAAGAGGGGGGGCTAGAGAGGGGGCTTTCTGCTTCTGGCTTCTCTGGTTCGACGTCAGGAGCTAAAGATGTGAGGTGTTAAGACATGGCGGCAGTGAGTGAAAGGTTTTGAGGTGGAGAATGCGCCTGTTTCAAAGCGTGGGTGTAGAGGCGAGCTGAGCAGACACGACTAAAACAGTGTCAAAGTATAGATACATTTATTATTTACGGGAATAGATAAAAAAGCCTGAGAGGCGGTTTCCATGTGCCGTTTTTTGTGCCGGCAGCGCCCGTTTTCAAATCTAACCAAAGCTCACTTCTTCCTTATCGACCAATCATAACCAAGAAGGGGCGGGACTCCTGATATCAGATTTGTCAACAATAACGGCGGAGGAGAAGAACCTTATCTGACTCGTCTTTTTAAAGGAGATCATCTCCAGGTGTCGAGCTGCAGATAATAACTCCTTTATATTGATTTGATGGATGATCTTCTGGAGTCTTGATTAAAGTATGAAGCACACAGAAGTCCACTTTCATAACAATAAGGGCCACTGAAGAGTTATTTAAAACTGAGGTCAGTTAATGGTCACAGACCGTTACAATTTCCCCTCACTTTTTATAAAATGTTTAAATTGTGATCAAGTGGCACTGTGAGCCCAGAATGGTCAAACGGATCGTATCATGAGCTGAGTGTTTCACTACTAAACAAGCTGAACAAGAAATGATGGCGAGGGGCTGTGGGGTCATTTTAAAGACGACGAGTGAGATGTAGTAACGTAGTAGTGTGGCTATCGATTCAGGGCCGAATGTTTCAGTGCTTTTAATATAAAAATTAGAGCCCGACCGATTAATCGGCTAGCAGATTATATCAGCCGATATTAGCATATCCAGTGACTACTGGTATCAGCGGATTTTATCGCAGATATTACTCGATTTATTCACCAGTGGAATAGCATTTCATTTGAGTTTCACTGTATTACACTAGCAGTTCTCTGTCACCAGCAGAGGGCGCTATATGGATAACAAGTGGTGGATTGTCGAGCGGTGATGCACGTTTATGCACAGTTTCCAGCTGAGTGACCACCTCGTCTTTATTATATCTCTTTTCCACAAGTGTTTGATAACTGCGTTTGAGAGATCAACACAATGTGTTTGTATGTCTATCTAGCTTTAACAAAGATAGATCTAAAAAAGACGTCGGTCGATATATCTGTATCAGATTTTTTCTCTTCCTAATATCGGTATCAACCCCAAAATTAGCATATCGGTCGGGCCCTGATTCAAATCATCAGCAGCAGCATTTCACAGTCGAGCTGCCAGCGTGTCTGTCTCTCCTCTGTATGTCATAACACAGTCAGCATTGATCCATACACTCATTAATGATCTGCTAATACCACCAGTCTCTTTTACTGCTGCCACTCGCTCGTCCAGTTGTCCTCTGCCTGTCGCTGCATCGAGCAGCTGATGAAACAATGTTCTAAAGGCTAAAGACGCAGATGAGACGTCACTTCCTCTGTGAGTGAAAATAAACAGACGCCGTGATGGAGTATCTGCTTGTTAACTGAGAAAATAAGAAGTGTTGATCATTTTGTCACGGTCAGCCTCATACATCGAGCGGAGTTTGAATTCTACCTCCGCTAACGGAACGATGTGAATCACCCTCATATCATCATTCACTGAAGTCAAGTTAAAAACATACATCCTCTTTGGTATTTTAGCAGGAGTGATACTTTCAGACATGCTCCTGCATCTTACTGTTCATTTCACTCAACAGAGTCGTGTCTCAATGATCCCCAGAGTCACTTTAAGAACACTCTACTCATCATGTGTTATACAAGTCTGCATCGTCTGTTGTTGTGCAGGAAACTTGTTTTGTTGGTTTCAGATGGCATTCAAGTAAAAATGACTATAATGCATGTCAGACTGTCTTTCCTTGACGGAGAATGAAGAAACGATGTTCCCGTATTGGACATGAGGGTAATACCAATCTTCCACTGATGCTGCGTTTCTTGCAGATTCTTGTTGAAGTTTCAAATGAAACCGTAAAGAGAGCGCTCTGACTCGCTGCGGCGTGTATGACAGACGGATAATGACTGTAAATATCTGGCATGGAGAAGACAACGAATCACAGAGGGGGAGAGGGTCGGGGCACAGTGCTGGATCTGTCTGCAAAGTAGTGGGAGTCAATGATGCAACATTATACAACAGTGAGCGCTGACCGAGTGTTCTGATTGGACGAAAGGCATCCATGAGTGCTGACATAGACAACAACAACACCAGGACTTTACTCTGAGACTGGGTCTGAACTCACTCACTACATCATGCACTACATGTAGTGGACACGCCATGTTGTCCAGGTGTCTGAATTCTGAGTGAGCATCATCATAGTGCACTCATTGTATCCCACAATGCATTATAGGCGATATATACCATCATGCATTGTGGTTGTGTTCACGCTGGTCGCTACTCTCATATGTCTGAGAGTTGCGGACACTCAACAAACTGCAGGATTTTGCTCTTCTGCATCTGCTTCATTTTTCAAGACCAGAGGTTGCCGCTTGAGGCTGTCTTGAAGTTTTCAGGAGTGCATGTGCGAAAACAGCTCATGGATTTTTATGAAGCGCTTAGTATTCGAACTGTAACTCTTTCAAGGTGCGAGGACTTACACTGACAGATGAACAGTCTGTGGGTGGCGGCCGTCATGTGAAGGTTAAAGCAGACTTCAGCTGTATCGGACCGGACTGTACTGATGGAGCGAGCGATAGAGGACAAAAGTGAAGACAAGAGAGAGTAGGGGTGGACTCACCAGATCGATTGTTGGGTGAGGTCCGTACGGGAGAGATGGACGGCGTGCGAGAGGAGGAATAAGGTCGCTGTCTGTCTCTCTCTATTGTCGAGGACGAGCCCACAAAATGGTACTGGGAGTATCCATCCTGAGAGGTCGCAGCAGAAAGGATGGCAAAGGAGGAAGAAAAATCACAAAGATATAGGAATGAGAGAGTTAGAAATAGTCTACATGTGCCGTGATTATTTAAATTTGGATATGGATGTTTCCAGTGAGAACAGAAGCAGAGCGGGCCGAGCCAGGCACACTTTACCTTCTTGTAGAGGCTGCGGAGGTCTCTGTACTGCCACATGCTGTTCAACACTTGAGACGCTGCTTTCACCACCTTCGGACTATGTCTGGGAATTCAGCAGAGAGGAAAAACACATGCAGAATAAAGCTGGACTGTCTTTTGTTTCCCGCTGACAATGGTAGCTCTAAAAATGTCATGACAAAGTAGAATAAATAAAGAGCGCAGAGACGTCTCAGAGCTGTCTGCAGAGAAGAAATGACCACAGATGAAGATTGAACACATGGCCCTTTAATTGACTTTATTGTATAATTGCTTTGTTGTTTGATTGATTGGCCAATATTTCATCCTGCGTCTTCCAGGTGTGACTCAGCGGACTAATGGCTCCGGCTCTTATTGGCTCGTACGGCCTTATCAGCTGCTTGGAAATTAAACTTTGTTACTCCAAGCCATTTAGGTAAATGGGATTGTTTTGAATAGTGTGGCTGCACATCGTGCCTGCAAAGCAGAGAGATTAAAAACATACTTTGACAAACACAAAGTTGAGACACAGATTTATCCTGTGTCCATTAATGCTGTTTTTCTGCACTTACCCTGTGTCTAGGACCTTACTTTGTGTTTTGATTACTGACTCACAGCTCTGAACAAGCACACAGCGTCTCTTAATCTTTACTTTCACCCCCTCCTGTGTCTCTGCAGCATGATCGCCTCACTCGGTCTAACCTTTCTTCCATCACAGCCATATTCATGCCCTTTCTTTTTCCACCTGTTTGTCCACTGACCTGATGAAGTCATGTCTCGTTCTCCTACCTTCCACCAGTCTTCATATCTAAAGATTTTTGTCTGTCTGCACTGTCACTCTGAATCTCGCATCACGCTGCAGCACCTGCGTGCTGTGTGCTTTGCTAATGAGCAAATAATCGAAGGTATCCTTTCTATAGACGAGCAGCAGGCGGCGTCACGATTAGCGTTCATTTGTGTTCATCCCCAAATCAACACTGTGAAATATGGAGACAGTTAAATACAGATGACCTGCAGTCCAGCTGTACGTTCAAATGAGGCGCAGGAGTGTGTGTCACCATTCTGTGTGGGATCGTTTGTGTGTGTGCTAATGTGTGTGTGCTAACGTGTGTGTGCTAACGTGTGTGTGCTAACGTGTGTGTGCTAACGTGACGTGGTCCTTTCAACAGCAGTAATATGACTATCATCATCCAATCAGAGTTGAATTTTAGTAGAACAATTTAAGTGTCCAGCTCAGGATGAATGCAGCAGTGTTTTGCATCTTATACAGATGCACCTTTGTTGCATCATGGGTACTGTAGTCTGTAGTTATTCATGACACATTGTTTGTTTAAACCACTTTACATAGTGATTGATCTTTGACCTAAACCTGATCTCCTCCCTCTTTCTCTTCCCATTCCTCCACTGACATCATCTTTCCACTCGGCTTACTTGTCTCCTTTGCTGCGGGCCACGCCAATAAGCTTCTCGATGCCCCCGGCGTCCCTCAGTGCCTTGGTGTTCTCCATGTTCTTGGTGATGACCTCGTGCAGAGCGCAGCAGATCGCCGTGATGGTGTCGTCTGACATTGTCTTCCCCATCAGGATGCTGGCGTTGCTGCCTCCGCTTCCCCCGCTGCTTGTGTTGTTGTTGTTGCTTCCTCCGGGCAAACGGTGCACCAGGTCCCTCATGGCATATTTACCTGTGGGTACAGAGAGGAACAGTGATGAGGTGTGGGCGTGGTTTGAACATGTAGCAGGAGGTAAGGGGGAAATAGTGAAGGAAGGACTCATTTTTAGCTTTTACAGTCATGTATGAATCATGTCTTTGGCAGCTTTTTCCAATATTTGGAGTTTGACAGCAGTACCCAATTCAAACACTAGGTGTCAGAGATACATATTGCTCCTTTAAGCACATTACTCGACTAGCATAAAAAATGACATGTTTTCATGTCTCATTTCCTCCAGATTGTGACAGACATTTAGTCATCTAGTGAAACTCACCGATGAGCTCCTTGTTCCTGATGTCCAACGCCATGTTTCTCAGCGCAGTGGCCACGGCACAAACCACGCGGTCGTTGTCTATCCTCAGCAGCTCCACCAGGATAGGGAGACCTTTCTCTTTACGCACCGCAGCACGAATATACACCGACCACTATGTAGAGACACGGATACAGAGACACGTCATCTGTGCACGTGGACATTCCCATTCCTCACATTACATCACTTTATCATCTTTATTGATATTACCAGATTAACAAGACATGCTAACATATATTAATATTACAACACTTTAATAGATTATAACAAAAAACACTTCTGATGGATCCTCTACTGAAGTATGAACTGAAGTCCTTTAGAACTGGGACACAGTCTTTATTCACAAAAGGCGTCTAATTGTTGTTATTTTAATTTAATTATCATCCGCTCTGCAGAGAGGGTGATTGGCTGCAACCTGCCATCTCTCCACAACCTGAGATTGTGGCCGACCCCTCAAACCCCAGACGTGGACTGTTTGAGACCCTCCCCTCTGACAAGAGGCTGCGATCCATGAGGACCAAAACCTCTCGCCACAAGAACAGTTTCTTCCCCTCTGCTGTCAGCCTCCTGAACAATGTCCCTGCCCTCCCCTCTCCCCCCCCATCACACAGAGTCTCATCAGCCCCACAGTCAGAGAACATCACAGTAATATGAAGGCTGAAACTGACTGTATGTGTTACATGAACACTCACTGGACTTTGAATACTGAACCTTGTGTACATTTGGTGTTTCTATATTTCTTATATATTTGTTATTACTTATATTTTATTTTATTTAACTTCTTCTTTATTTTGTTAACTGTTTTTGTACCAATACACCAAGTCAAATTCCTCGTATGTGTAAATGTACTTGGCAATAAAACCTGATTCTGAATCCTCAGGAAGACTGAAGAGACAAAACTTTTATTTTGGATCTCATGTCATCGTATTTTTTGTTATGTTCTTAAAGTTCAGCTTTTAACTTTGAATGATAAAAAACTAAAGTGGATTTCTTATGATCACTAACAACAAGATATTTGATCATCTGCAGCCTTGACATGAATAAGATTAATGTCAGAAACGGCTTTTGTGCTGACTTGCTGTGTACCGAACTTTAAATGTACGAACCATTTTCTCTCTCACAAACATTGAAAGAAATAGTAGGCAGGTAGGTAATTTGTTTTTGTATTTCTTTCTTTCCACACCGCTCTTTGGCACCCTCTTGAAAATGCCCCTCACTGCAGATGCCTCTTTGTATGTGAGGGGTATCGGCACAGTCCTTACCTTCCAGCTGCCAGCAGCCAGGTTCTGCAGAGCCCCAGCTGCTCCCTCCAGGGTGTCTGGGTTGGAGCACTCAGACAGCAGGGTGAGGTAAGGCTTGACGATGGTGGGGTGCCACAACATCTGGATGCCTTTCGGGGGCTCTGCCAAGTCTGGAAACGGGCCGACGCCATCCCACTGCGGAAGATGAGACACGATTCAGTATAAGGGAAACGTTTTTTTGAATTCTGTGTGAGTAGAGGTTTGACAGCGGTGGGGTGCCATCACGGTCCCCTCAGGCAGCAGGAGAGAGATTTACTATTCATAAACAGCGTATAAATAAGGTGCCATTCATCTTTTTGTGCATTCTCTCTCCTCTGTTATTGAAATCTGACATTTCCTCCTGCATGGTGGTGCCTTTTGAAAAACTCACACACACACACACACACACACACACACACACACACACACACACACACACACACACACAGTGCATCAAGGATTACTGTGCAGGCATTGAACCGTTGAGACATTTCTCAGTGACACTGCAGTATCATTCACACACATGGAGTGTCTGCATTATGAACAAAGTTTGGAGGCTAACCAACAATAGTTCAGTTTCTATTAGTAATAAAAAAGACATGTTGGCTTCACATGATTATAACATTGTTGTGTTTTGTTGGTCTATATATCGGCCAATCAAAGCTCATGTGAGGAACATTTGGCTTGTGTTGATTCTGGCGCCCCCTGTAGACAAAGCCACACATTGTATCTCTTTGCTCGTCAATGCTGTAGCCGACTTTCCTGACAAAATATCTCTTTCTTGATTTTAAATGTGTAATATGCAGCTCAGAACACTTCTTCTTTAATGCAGAACATGTTTCATAAAGGTTGTTTCAACATCCCCTCATCTGACAGCCTGCCCCACCTCAGGTGTCACAAACATATGAAGTAACATTCTGGGATTAATAAATAGACAAACTTTCTTCAGGGCCGAGGATTTCAGAGCGTCGCGGTGAAATTGTGACCTAAATTTAGTCACAAAATATGATGCAGTGACTCTAAATATCCACATCGTGATCCTGGAGTTTTTCCACAACATGGATCTGTAGCATTAAGCTCTGAGACATGTCACTGTGATGGTCAGGTTGTGCACATAGCTCTCAGCTGCATGTTGTTAGCGCCATTTAGGGGATATATTTCAGACCCCTGCGGCTCCAGAAGTCCAGAGGTAAGTCAATAGAGAAGAGACAGCGAGCAGCCAGCACGGGAGGACCGCTAACGTTAGACACAACGTCTCACTAGCATCAGACATGGATCATATTTTAAATGATTTTAACAATTTTGTAGAGATGTCGCGTTCTCCTCATACACCCTCATACTGTATCTCTGTCTCATCATAGATAACCAATCAGGAGAAAGTGGGCACATGGGGAGGCGGGGCCTTAAAGAGACAGCAGCTGAAATGAGGGATTTATCTGACACCAGTATCAGATCAATAAGAAGGTTTTTCTACTCTTAAGGTTTCACAGACTGACAACATGAAAGGTGAACATGTGGAGGATACGGGAGCTTTAAGCAACAACACGTGAGAGGAGTGATGATGTATTTGTATCAGAAAAATAATCTCCATGGATCTGCAGGGACGTGCTCTAACATGTCGGTGAATGGTTTGTAATATTGCTAACAAAAGGCATCAATAATGACTCATTGGCTGTGTCCGAAATCACTCACTCATTCCCTACTCACTATATGGTGAGTTTAATGCAGTGGACTATATCGTGAGTTTAATGCAGTGGACTATATAGTGAGTTTAATGCAGTGGACTATATAGTGAGTTTAATGCAGTGGACTATATAGTGAGTTTAATGCAGTGGACTATATAGTGAGTTTAATGCAGTGGACTATATCGTGAGTTTAATGCAGTGGACTATATCGTGAGTTTAATGCAGTGGACTATATCGTGAGTTTAATGCAGTGGACTATATAGTGAGTTTAATGCAGTGGACTATATAGTGAGTTTAATGCAGTGGACTATATAGTGAGTTTAATGCAGTGGACTATATAGTGAGTTTAATGCAGTGGACTATATCATGAGTTTAATGCAGTGGACTATATAGTGAGTGTAATGCAGTGGACTATATAGTGAGTTTAATGCAGTGGACTATATAGTGAGTTTAATGCAGTGGACTATATCATGAGTTTAATGCAGTGGACTATATAGTGAGTTTAATGCAGTGGACTATATCGTGAGTTTAATGCAGTGGACTATATAGTGAGTTTAATGCAGTGGACTATATAGTGAGTTTAATGCAGTGGACTATATATTGAGTTTAATGCAGTGGACTATATAGTGAGTTTAATGCAGTGGACTATATCGTGAGTTTAATGCAGTGGACTATATCATGAGTTTAATGCAGTGGACTATATAGTGAGTTTAATGCAGTGGACTATATAGTGAGTTTAATGCAGTGGACTATATAGTGAGTTTAATGCAGTGGACTATATAGTGAGTTTAATGCAGTGGACTATATCGTGAGTTTAATGCAGTGGACTATATCATGAGTTTAATGCAGTGGACTATATAGTGAGTTTAATGCAGTGGACTATATAGTGAGTTTAATGCAGTGGACTATATAGTGAGTTTAATGCAGTGGACTATATCATGAGTTTAATGCAGTGGACTATATAGTGAGTTTAATGCAGTGGACTATATCGTGAGTTTAATGCAGTGGACTATATCGTGAGTTTAATGCAGTGGACTATATCGTGAGTGTAATGCAGTGTACTATATAGTGAGTTTAATGCAGTGGACTATATCGTGAGTTTAATGCAGTGGACTATATCGTGAGTTTAATGCAGTGGACTATATCGTGAGTTTAATGCAGTGGACTATATCGTGAGTTTAATGCAGTGGACTATATTGTGAGTTTAATGCAGTGGACTATATAGTGAGTTTAATGCAGTGGACTATATAGTGAGTGTAATGCAGTGGACTATATAGTGAGTGTAATGCAGTGGACTATATAGTGAGTGTAATGCAGTGGACTATATAGTGAGTGTAATGCAGTGGACTATATAGTGAGTGTAATGCAGTGGACTATATAGTGAGTGTAATGCAGTGGACTATATAGTGAGTGTAATGCAGTGGACTATATAGTGAGTGTAATGCAGTGGACTATATAGTGAGTTTAATGCAGTGGACTATATAGTGAGTTTAATGCAGTGGACTATATAGTGAGTTTAATGCAGTGGACTATATAGTGAGTTTAATGCAGTGGACTATATAGTGAGTTTAATGCAGTGGACTATATAGTGAGTTTAATGCAGTGGACTATATAGTGAGTTTAATGCAGTGGACTATATAGTGAGTTTAATGCAGTGGACTATATAGTGAGTTTAATGCAGTGGACTATATAGTGAGTTTAATGCAGTGGACTATATAGTGAGTTTAATGCAGTGGACTATATAGTGAGTTTAATGCAGTGGACTATATAGTGAGTTTAATGCAGTGGACTATATAGTGAGTTTAATGCAGTGGACTATATAGTGAGTTTAATGCAGTGGACTATATAGTGAGTTTAATGCAGTGGACTATATAGTGAGTTTAATGCAGTGGACTATATAGTGAGTTTAATGCAGTGGACTATATAGTGAGTTTAATGCAGTGGACTATATAGTGAGTTTAATGCAGTGGACTATATAGTGAGTTTAATGCAGTGGACTATATAGTGAGTTTAATGCAGTGGACTATATAGTGAGTTTAATGCAGTGGACTATATAGTGAGTTTAATGCAGTGGACTATATAGTGAGTTTAATGCAGTGGACTATATAGTGAGTTTAATGCAGTGGACTATATAGTGAGTTTAATGCAGTGGACTATATAGTGAGTGTAATGCAGTGGACTATATAGTGAGTTTAATGCAGTGGACTATATAGTGAGTTTAATGCAGTGGACTATATAGTGAGTGTAATGCAGTGGACTATATAGTGAGTTTAATGCAGTGGACTATATAGTGAGTTTAATGCAGTGGACTATATAGTGAGTTTAATGCAGTGGACTATATAGTGAGTTTAATGCAGTGGACTATATAGTGAGTTTAATGCAGTGGACTATATAGTGAGTGTAATGCAGTGGACTATATAGTGAGTTTAATGCAGTGGACTATATAGTGAGTTTAATGTAGTGGACTATATAGTGAGTTTAATGCAGTGGACTATATAGTGAGTTTAATGCAGTGGACTATATAGTGAGTGTAATGCAGTGGACTATATAGTGAGTTTAATGCAGTGGACTATATCGTGAGTTTAATGCAGTGGACTATATAGTGAGTTTAATGCAGTGGACTATATAGTGAGTTTAATGCAGTGGACTATATAGTGAGTTTAATGTAGTGGGTTATATAGTGAGTTTAATGCAGTGGACTATATAGTGAGTTTAATGCAGTGGACTATATAGTGAGTTTAATGCAGTGGACTATATCGTGAGTTTAATGTAGTGGACTATATAGTGAGTTTAATGTAGTGGATTATATAGTGAGTTTAATGCAGTGGACTATATAGTGAGTTTAATGCAGTGGACTATATAGTGAGTTTAATGCAGTGGACTATATAGTGAGTGTAATGCAGTGGACTATATCGTGAGTTTAATGCAGTGGACTATATCGTGAGTTTAATGTAGTGGACTATATAGTGAGTTTAATGCAGTGGACTATATAGTGAGTTTAATGCAGTGGACTATATAGTGAGTGTAATGCAGTGGACTATATAGTGAGTTTAATGCAGTGGACTATATAGTGAGTTTAATGCAGTGGACTATATAGTGAGTTTAATGCAGTGGACTATATAGTGAGTTTAATGCAGTGGACTATATAGTGAGTTTAATGCAGTGGACTATATAGTGAGTTTAATGCAGTGGACTATATAGTGAGTGTAATGCAGTGGACTATATAGTGAGTTTAATGCAGTGGACTATATAGTGAGTGTAATGCAGTGGACTATATAGTGAGTTTAATGCAGTGGACTATATAGTGAGTTTAATGCAGTGGACTATATGGTGAGTTTAATGCAGTGGACTATATGGTGAGTGTAATGCAGTGGACTATATAGTGAGTTTAATGCAGTGGACTATATAGTGAGTTTAATGCAGTGGACTATATAGTGAGTTTAATGTAGTGGACTATATAGTGAGTTTAATGCAGTGGACTATATAGTGAGTGTAATGCAGTGGACTATATAGTGAGTTTAATGCAGTGGACTATATAGTGAGTTTAATGCAGTGGACTATATAGTGAGTTTAATGCAGTGGACTATATAGTGAGTGTAATGCAGTGGACTATATAGTGAGTGTAATGCAGTGGACTATATAGTGAGTTTAATGCAGTGGACTATATAGTGAGTTTAATGCAGTGGACTATATGGTGAGTTTAATGCAGTGGACTATATAGTGAGTTTAATGCAGTGGACTATATAGTGAGTTTAATGCAGTGGACTATATAGTGAGTTTAATGCAGTGGACTATATCGTGAGTTTAATGCAGTGGACTATATAGTGAGTTTAATGCAGTGGACTATATAGTGCACTCACTCACTCAGAAAAAAAACAATCATTTCGGACACTACTCGCTCACTCGCCGGCCGCTGACAGTGACGTCATTGTTGTTGTGCATCTAAAACGTGCAGCTTAACAACGGCCGAGGATCAATAATAACGGTAAATAACGGCATGAATATCAGTGATAACTTCTATTATACTGAGTGTATGTTCACTAAACATTTACAAATAATAAATACATATACAATATTGAATTTTACACATAATGAAACATATTTATTTCTGTTCACAGACCCTCCTCTCATTCTGTCATCATCATCAGGACAAACTACCGTCACTAACGTTAACGATATTTACTCTTTATTTAAACAGATCAAAGATTTCAGTCAAAACGCTCCACATATGAACTTTATTGTGTTTCTGTGTTCTCACTGGTCGCTCCTCTCGTCCGTCTGAGAGCAGCCGAGTCAAACGCCACTCTCCGCTCGTAAAACCGCAATGCATGATGGTATATATTGCTCGGATAGTGACCATCGCTTGTCCACTACTTTTCAAAATGCATTGTGGGATACATTGAGTGGACTATATAGGGTATGACCATGCTCACTATGAATTCGGACAGCACTACAAAATGGCGTGTTCACTATATAATGAATTGGGTGTGATTTCAGACACAGCCTTTGTCTTTCCTTCTGTTTGTCTTTCTTCATTATTGCACCACTTCCTCTCTCCCCCTCCCCATCCTTTTGTATTTTCTATCCTTCTCCCTGTACTCCAACTTCCCCCTCTCTCCCTCTCTCTTAATATCTTCTCCACGCCATCAGATCCTTTCCTCCTTGCCTCTCCTCCTCTTTCCTCTAATCACCCTGCAGTTGATAGAGCTTTACCCTCTTCAACGAGCTCCCAAATCGCTCCTTCATGGTAATCACACACAGCTGCACTGGAGTGGAGACAGTCAGATAAAGGAGAGGGGGGAGGGGTTACTTGTTATAATGATGTGTCCCTTTACAATCTGATGTCAGAGTTAGTTTGAAGACCTCCTCGGTTCTGCCTGGATACACCAAAAGTTAGTTTGACAAATTGAAGTCAAAGGCCCGGCTCGTTACTACCATTTCAAGGTTTCGATCTTTTTTTCTAGAAATGAAAAAAGAAAAAAGCAAACGAGGCTAATGAGCAATTCAGCCTCTCTGATCCACCGGAGGTGTCGAGTCTTTCAAAGCTCACAGCCTCACTGGAAGTTGTACAAGACGTCTTCCACTCAGCCAGAATGTGCTGCTGATTGCTTATTAGCATGACAAGAGGTTCGAGCCTCCTCAAAGGCAGCCGTTTACCTTCTGCCAACTCTGCAGCTACAAGGGCGCTCAATTTTTTAAAATCTGAACAGAGGATGACACCCTTCCCCTTTTCCACAGATGGACAGACGTTAAAAACGTAGTTAAATGGTAAATCTGTTTGATATTTGTATCTCTCAGTGCAGGCGGGCGGCGTAGAGTCCAACATGGCGTCTTAATCTGGAGGTACAGCTCCGATCTCCTCACCCTACTGTGTGGAAACCTTGTAGCATGTGTGGATGATGTTGCATAGCAGCCCAAAGCAAAGACAGTTTAAACACACATTTCTATCCCATCATAAAGCTATGACTCATCTTCTTCTGCAGGATCATAATAATCCAGGTGCGAGGTGAATTTCAGGAGTCGACGTAGAAAACAACTGTGACTCAAACATCATGAATATCAAAGAAAGCTGTGGTGCATTCATAAATATTCATTCCTGGCGCGAGATAGTGGGAACCGAGGAGGGATTGAGCAAATACTCCTGAACTAACAAGAGCACAGAGCGGCTGTAAACATCACAAACTGATGAGATGAAACAGTGACACCTGCTCCGACACAACACCTGGACACAAGGACTGACCCTGGTGGTTTGCACCAGCAGGGGGATTACCCCAGTCATGTGTCGTGTCCATACCTTTAACCTATGTAA
>CM036544.1:1331354-1346354 GCA_020745685.1 Tautogolabrus adspersus
GGCTCTGTATGAACAGCATCACGTCTCCATTGAGACAACAAGAAGAAGCCACAGCACTCCTAAAGCCGAGTGGTGAGTCATCTGAAAGGCAGCTCGGTCTGTCAGTTCTCTGTTTGTTTCAGGGACAAAAATAACACCCAGAACTGTCTAAAAATAACACTCAGCTCTGACCTGAGACAGGCTCATCGAGACAGACTGACAGTGGCTGGAAATAGAAAACTGTGAATGTATCAACAAAGTGAGGGAAAATGTAATTACAACAGCAATGAAACAACGGTAATCAGGCTTTTCTTGATGCGAGATTTAAAAGCGTTGGAAAAACAGACAGTAACACTGACCGCAGGCAGCCTGTGGCGTTGCGGAGAACCTGGGAGGAGTGTAGGTGGAGCTTGCGGTCCTCCTGTGTGTGAGGGGAGGTGTCCCAGCCTGAGTGCGGGATGATCACAGCATTCGTCAGCACAGCCAGAGCATCCTGGATGATGGGCATCTTCAGGGCGTCACAAGACGACAGGTTCCACAGTACACCTGAAGAACAGGAGACAGAGAGGGGGTGAGACACCACGCCAGTGGACGATATCAGACAGAAGAAGAAGTGGAAAGGAGAGGCAGACACACGGACAACTCCAACGAAAATACAACACAGTCGAAAGCGAGATTGGAGTCCAACAAACCCCATCAGCGGATTCGGTAAAGATTCAGCCTGGATGGAAACGTAACGGGACACCGCGCAGTTCCCTTTTTGATGGAAATACTATGCACAGTGGAGAAAGTGATGAAGGGATCATTTAAAAAAAGTAATATAAAAATGTCTTGTCTGTGGTTAAGCTTTTGTTTTAACCTTCGCTCTATCACAAGTTCCTCTCTTTCTTTCAAAATAAAAGCAGGTTTGGATCCAAACAGGAAGTAAAGTAACTTTGCTTAAGACAGCACCATCATTGATAATAAAAGCCTAAAATGCTAAATAATGGAATTTCAAACATGCAATTTAAAATGATATTAATCTCATACATGCCTGAGCAGAGCATAAGCTTTAAATGTATCAGGTATGTCTGTGTTACAAGTGAAAGCGACGTGTTTTAACAATAGTAACTCTGTATTGTGGAATATTATGGATGGTGCATGATGCCATCGTGCAGCTGCAAGAAAAAGATGACATTTGGATATCTCGAGTAAAGTCAGCTGTTTGCCAGCTTCTCGTAGGCTGAGCCGAGAATGACATCATCTCCCTGAGGAGACAGGCAGAGAGGTTTTATCTTCGATCTGAAGCACCAACCATCTCAGACATGCAAAATACACGCACGCACGCACACACGCACGCACGCACAAAACCATACACACACAGCTGTGAGTGACAGACGAAGCAGGGTAATTGCTTCAGCCTTACATCATGAGAGGCAGCAGGAGGTTATGAATGCAGGACTATACGGACGGAGAGGAAATAATTGTGCTGGCCGTCTTTCTTTGTCTCTGCGGAGCCACTTCCTGTCTCTCATGTATATCGGGTATTTTCATACCTCTGTCAAGTTTCTGTTTTCTGCAGCATCAAGGAACATACGCTGATCATCCATAACAGCAAGACCAGCTGCCTGATAATATGTAGACGACCCTGACCTGACGGGAACATTGACTGAATATAAACATGGACACCATGTCCCCAGCTCTTTCGGTTGTACAAAGGGAAGAAAAAAGTACTCCTGGGTGCTGAAATTTCGTGCTGATGACGAAATGCTCAGAAAGGATCTGGCTGATGGAATCATAAAGTTGACGCCACAACCGAACACATTTAACCTACCAGTGAACGCCAAAGATCCCTCAGGTTTGGGTGCTAGAGAGCCTAGTGGTTATGACATCATGTGCCTCATGTACATAGGCAACAGTCATCGTCGCAGCTGCCGTGGGTTCCAATCCGACCTCGACTCTATGGTGCATGCTGTCCCACCACTCTCTCCTCCCAACTCTTTGATCCAGTAGATGTCGCCCTTGAGCACCAGCATGAAACAAAACAAACTGCTGTTTGGCCACACCTCCTCTATTCTGAAGCCTCCGCTCTCCTCCAGCGACACCTCCAACCTCTCTCCACTCGCATTCACACGACTGAGTTTAGCACAAGCTGTGGACAAAACTGTCCTCGGCTCAAGCTGCAATCACCTGTTTCCTGCATTGTTGTGTTAGCAGGCTAATGTTAGCGCTCTTTAGTTAGCTCGTAGCTTCACATTGCATGTAAATGTACACAGAATGAGCGTGATCTAAAAACTCTTACGTGATGTTCAAATAATCAGTGAGTATGTTCTTCTTCTTCTCTCTAGTCCTTGACTAAAACAGCTTTTATACACAAGGGGAGGAGCCGGCCGTCCCGTCCATGTAAACACGGCTCTGACAACAACACAGCCAGCGGGACTCGAGCTTCTCACTCATTGTAGACAGTCAGGACTCAGAGACACATTTACACAGGAGAGACTTGATTTCTAATATATTGATGTGTAACGTCACACATTATGCCTTTGAGTTTGGGAAAGGTCGATCGATAGAGATATGACACATATGCAAAGTTACTTGCGGCACAGCGACTAATAGAGCCTTCTTCTTCATATATTTCCTGTCAAAGTTTCAGAGTGAGTGGTCAAGATATAGACAGTGGTGAATGAGAGAATACAACTTGTTCTTGTGTAGGACAGGGTCAGTTAAAGCATCAGACATACCTCCTTGTTTAAGGGGCTGTCAAAGTCCACAACATGAAAGTTCCTCACAGCTGCTTCAAGGTTTGTAGTCTCTGTTAGCTTTAGCTCATCATCCCGGGAATGAAGAGAAATCTGAAGCAGCTTGTCGTGAGTGAAACAGCAATAAACGCTGCGTCAGATAAGAGGATGTTTGGAAGACAATGTGCACCGTTTAGATTACATACTGGCACACGCTCAAGTCTGCTGCGTGTAATCTGCAGTCAGAGTCAATATCTGCTCTTATGAACCAGCTCCAAATAATCATCCCTAGCTCTGAACAATGAAGGCAGAGGGACCGAATAGCAGAGGGCAATGACCTTGTTTGTGACTTTTAATGCCATCAAGTTGACTGAACGCTGAGAGAGAGAGAGAGAGAGAGAGAGAGAGAGAGAGAGAGAGAGAGAGTGTAGCTGGATCTGCAGCTTGCTAGGCAGGCAGCTTGACTTCCCACTGTGATCCTGATTCAAAATACTCACCAGAGGGGGAGAGAGACAGAGAAGGAGTAAGAAAATGGAGACAGAGAAAGGCAAAGAGGACAGGGGAAGAGACAGGAAGAGAAGGGGAGACCAATTACGAAAAAAACCCAACCACGGAAGGATAAGATGGCGAGCGAGAGAGAGAGAGAGAGAGAGAGAGAGAGAGAGAGAGAGGGAGTTATTTCCTCTGGGTCTTTGAGAGAGAGGAGAGCAAGGTCTGTCTGCGTCCGGTCGGTCGTTCAGCTGATTAATTTGTGACAGGAGGGATTTCTGTGCTCCGTGCTTTGAATTGCTGCTCTAATTTATATGGTAATCTGCTTTAAGACTCCAGCAGCATACAAAAAAACTTTTATTTTCATCTCTGCTGAGCCTAAAGCCTCTCTATACTACTACTTCTACGTCACACACAAACACACATGTGAACGCAGGCTGAGCCTAAAGCCTCTCTATACTACTACTTCTACGTCACACAAACACACATGTGAACGCAGGCTGAGCCTAAAGCCTCTCTATACTACTACTTCTACGTCACACAAACACACATGTGAACGCAGGCTGAGCCTAAAGCCTCTCTATACTACTACTTCTACGACACACACAAACACACATGTGAACGCAGGCTGAGCCTAAAGCCTCTCTATACTACTACTTCTACGTCACACAAACACACATGTGAACGCAGGCTGAGCCTAAAGCCTCTCTATACTACTACTTCTACGACACACAAACACACATGTGAACGCAGGCTGAGCCTAAAGCCTCTCTATACTACTACTTCTACGACACACAAACACACATGTGAGCGCAGGCTGAGCCTAAAGCCTCTCTATACTACTACTTCTACGACACACAAACACACATGTGAACGCAGGCTGAGCCTAAAGCCTCTCTATACTACTACTTCTACGTCACACACAAACACACATGTGAACGCAGGCTGAGCCTAAAGTCTCTCTATACTACTACTTCTACGTCACACAAACACACATGTGAACGCAGGCTGAGCCTAAAGCCTCTCTATACTACTACTTCTACGTCACACACAAACACACATGTGAACGCAGGCTGAGCCTAAAGCCTCTCTATACTACTACTTCTACGTCACACACAAACACACATGTGAACGCAGGCTGAGCCTAAAGCCTCTCTATACTACTACTTCTACGACACACAAACACACATGTGAACGCAGGCTGAGCCTAAAGCCTCTCTATACTACTACTTCTACGACACACAAACACACATGTGAACGCAGGCTGAGCCTAAAGCCTCTCTATACTACTACTTCTACGTCACACAAACACACATGTGAACGCAGGCTGAGCCTAAAGCCTCTCTATACTACTACTTCTACGTCACACAAACACACATGTGAACGCAGGCTGAGCCTAAAGCCTCTCTATACTACTACTTCTACGACACACACAAACACACATGTGAACGCAGGACACACAACGGCCATTCTTTGCTCCTCTCACACTCCTGATAAGGTGTTCCTCTGACTACTCAAAGCTCTTTCACACTGCAGGTCACACCTACACACTGACCACAGCCACTAATGAGAGTTAAATGAGACGAAAGAGAAACGACATGTTGCTTTGTCTGTCTGAGGATGATTTTTGTTCATTTGGTACCTGTTTTGAAGTAATGTTGATAAAGTGATGGAAAATAAGATCGTGAGTCTGTTTTATTTTGAAACTGACCGGACGCTCTGTGCGTTTCCTTGTCTGACTTCCTTCCCGCTGTTCTATTCTGTTCAGCTTGAACAGATAGCCCGCTCCGTCAGTAATAGACTTGGTGCCTATTTGAAAGGCAGCAGAGCGTAGTGGCGCTGCTGGCACGCTGTGTAGACGGAGTACAGTGCGTGCTGTGGGAACAGGACTGTGACTAGAGAGGCAGTGATCGGCTCTGTAGTATGCAGAGCTGAAGGAACGCGGCGCTCATGGACACCCTAGAGGATTTTAGACGTAGATGAGTTTAAAAGTGGAGTGGTGTTCCTCTTTTAGCTCTGCAGACTTCTATCCCCCCTCCACAGGTGAAAACAGTGGGTGTGAATGCTGATTAGAAAGGACATGGCAACACATACGAACAGTGAGAGCTGTGCAGAAGACTAATGCTGGCTCTCCTTTCACCCTCTTTGTGTGGGAAGTCAGGCCGGACCACGGTGGCTTAACAACTTTAAATGAATCCGTCCTGATAATATTTGTGTTTACTGACTGAGAACAGGAAGCTGCTGGGGAGCAGAAACCCTCAGCTTGATCAGCCGACGGCAACGTCCAAAAGAGTGCTGGTATACAAAAGGTGGTAAACAGGTGTGTGTGTGAGTGTGCATCATTAATCCACTGTCACAGTTCTGTCACAGCATACTGTGTTCTGTATGTATGTAATACCTGACATATTAAAGCATTCGTTACTCGTTTCTTTATGTGAAACAGCCGACAATAAGCGAGCGAGGTTAAGCACAGCATGCTGGGAGAAAGAAGGTCGCGCGCTGTAAACACACAGACACACAGATCGTTCAGCCGTGAGCTTTCTGTCTCAGAAATACAGACAGATTTTTTGCCTGCTTGAATTAAACGATAATAGTAAAGCGGGGAGTTCTCCTCTATGTGTAGGAAGAAAAACTTAACACACAGTGAGATCTGCTTACGAAGCATTGAGCTAAACATCAGAGATTGCAGCGCTGCAAACACCAGAAACCCAGGTGCAGCTCATGTTAGCTCTGCAGACCGGGGAGGAGACGCTCAGTATAAACAGTACTGTAAGCGATCTGTAAGCCGGACTATAGACTGATAGATAGGTATGTTGTTGACCACGACCTTCATATGAACGGTTGAGTCTGTCCTCTTCAGAGATCTAATTAGTAAAATACCTACAAGCTGAAAATGACCACAGGGTTATTTGAAATGTGCGAGTTGTCACAGCTCAATTCTGCCACAGCAGCACTAAAACATGTCAACACTAACTGTAACAAGTTACTTTTTGATAGTAGTGACGGGAACCTGTAACTACTAATTTATGAGCTTTTAATTTTCATCATTGATGGAGTTAGATTTTCAAACAACAGCAGATTATGAACCAATAGTTGTGTGCTAAATGATAATGTAAAATGATTATTCCCAAAGTAAAGAAGAGTTCCTCCTCGGGTCCTAATGCCATCCCTACAAAATCATCCGATGTGAATGAACTCGCGCTGAGTGATGTAATGCAGCTTAATAACATTAAACGTAAAGTAAAGAAAGTATGGATGTTAACGTGCGTAGACTCTGCACACCACTTCATTCTAGGGTGACCACACGTCCTGATTTGACTGGAAGCGTTTTCAAGCCCCGTGTCTCGAGCTCCCACAAAAATCTTTAAAACACTAATATGTCCCGGATTTGAACGGTCCCTGTTTTAACCAACAAAAACAACACACCATGCTAACAACACTGACTTGTCTCTTAATACGTCAATCAATGTTGTTGTTTAACCAATAGAAAAACATCACTAATGCACCACGAGTCAAAGCTCGTCACTGATTCGTACGTACCTGTGTCAATCATTCTCAGGGTTGCACCTGTAGCATAGCTAGCCTAGCTTAATATGCTAACAGAAGTTGCTGGGTAATGACAGGTAGGCTAGCCGTCATACTGAACAGGAAGTCAGCGTTTTCCAAAGAGCTCCAGGAGAGTTACAGCTTCCTTTGAAAAGTACCAGCCAATGAAAATGCTGCATTCTGCACACACTGCAAGTGTCCATGTTCTGTCACCCATGTTGGCAATGTCGACATACAAAGCCGTATTAAAACAAGCAAACACAAACAGTGGGTACAGGATGGAAGTAAAACTGCTACGATCTACTTCAGTGAAGCAAACGCCGTGACAACCAACTTACACGGGCAGCTCAGCAGGAAACCTTTACCTACCACCTCGTGTGACCAGAGCAGGACACCAATCCAGATCGATACGTGGGGATAAGACGTAAAATGAAAGTGTCCCTATTATATTTCATTTACTTTTGAGTGTTTGCTAAGCAGCTAAACTGAAAGCTACCATTTTCCACAGTCAACATTTTCGGCTCACAGTTTTTAGCTAGGACATCTTCACTCTGAGCTGACGAGCTTTGAGAAAAGGAGACACTTCTTGGGTGTAACTGAAAATTGTCATCAGAATCAGAATCGGGTTTATTGCCAAGTACATTTACACATACAAGGAATTGCACACACACGCAGCATACAAAAATAGATAAATGGGATATTCACTCGCTGCACATTCAGTCACATGTTTAGGAAGCCTCTTACCTGTGAGCAGCTCTCGGATCTCTACGTCTGTGGTCTTCCGCAGCAGTCGGACCAGAGCCGGTATGCCTCCACAGTTCTTCAGAGCGATCTTGTTATCGTCGTTGGCTTTGCCATAGACCAGGTTCCTCAGGGCTCCGCAGGCGCTGCGATGCACGTCGGTCATCCGGTGGTCCAACAAGTCCACCAGCAGTTGGATGCCACCCTGCCGCCGGATCTGCAGACGAAGGGGGGAGGGAGGAGTCAGGGCGTAATACTGGAAGAGCTTGTATCAGTAAAGGAAAGAAGACTTGTTTATTCAACTCAAGAGCGTAATAAGTTTCCACTTTGTATGCTGTTGTTAGAGAAAATGTGATGCTGTTCTTCCCCCCTTTTCAAAAAGATAAACAGCATGTGGACGTCTGCAGCCCTCCTCTCCTCCTCCGTCTAGACAGAGAGAAAACACGGGGCGGACTGCTTCGTCTAAAACGTTAGAGACATTTCAGTGAAGGAGGTGACACAGAGACGAGGCAGCCGTGCTCATACATGATGTCTTAAAGCCTTTCAGAGCTGACTCACTTCACATGATGAATGAAACTGTACTATTGAGAGAGTGAAGACCAAACACGGTGACAGATTTTACCCAAATCAAATCAAAACAGCCAAACACGATAGCACACAAAACAGTTCTTCTCAATCAAGGGCAAAAAAAGGTCCGTGGGTGGTTGTTTGTCAGCCCTGCTATAAATACGTTCAACACCCGTCATCCTCTCGCCCTTCTCTCTCTTTTCTTAAACCTGTCTGCTGTTTGAAGAACTTTGTTTGCCCCTAAATCCTTGGTCTCCATGGCGATTAATAAAGTTGAATTGAGTTGACATTGAAGAGACGGACCAAACTGTTTAGTACGAGACACCGTGTGATGACGGCTGCAGAGGACAGGCCAACAGACTCCAGATACAACGTGCTGTTTAGAGTTTGGTTCAGTGTGAAACATAAGAAGTGAAGTCTAACGAGTTCACAGCAAGTGTCTTATTCTTCAATACAGCATGGGGTTCATTTGATGGTCCATCCATCCATTATCTTTAGAGCTTTTCCCTTTCAGGGGTCGCGGGGGGCTGGATCTGATCCCAGCTGTCATTGGGCGAGAGGTGATGTTACACTCTGGACTGTGCGCCAGCCAATCACAGGGCTGAGTTTGGGCCATTTCAAGTTGAATTTTAAAATTCAGTCCTCTGAGTTTGTACTCTCTCTCTCTCTCTCTCTCTCTCTCTCTCTCTCTCTCTCTCTCTCTCTCTCTCTCTCTCTCTCTCTCTCTCTCTCTTTGTGTGTTTGGTGTGTGTGAATACCTCAGATTTGATCTTGTTGTCTCCGAAGCAGAGGTGCTGGAGGTAGGCAGCAGCGTTGGACTGGACTGATGGGAACTGATGCTGCAACATCTGGATCACCTCAGGCAGCTCTGGATCCCTCCAGCCAAACTCCCTGCAGAGACACACACACACACACACACACACACACACACACACACACACACACACACACACACACACACACACACACACACACAGAAACAAAAATCAGTATGTTTTCATGTTTGCACAGATATACACATGTATGTGTGTTGATGTGTGTGTAGCTGAATGTGTGGCCAGTGAGGCAGGCAGCCTGCTGTCCTACTTTAACCCTGATTTAAAAATGCTCACCAGAGAAACAACGAGAGAGAGAGAGAGAGAGAGAGAGAGAGAGATAAAGGTATGTACATTCTCAACACATGGACCTTTAAATGACTTTTATGATGTTTAACATTCAGCAGAAACATGGATCATTTTTATCTATACTCGTTGTTTACTGTCTGACAGCAGCTGGAGGTCATACAGTGAGAAACACGTTATGAAGACATTATGGTGGATTTATTCACACCTTAGGCGTTTCTTGATCGGACAATGTTCATCTTTAAAAAAGGGCAAGTAAAGTTTGTGTGCCATTCTTCTCAGCCAAACGTGTCATGATCTGGTCTTGTTTTAGTTTGTATTTCAGAGTTTTGATTTCTTATCTTGTGTTAGTTCTACTTTCCCCTAGTGTTGCTTGTTTCCTTTGTTTAGTCTTAAAGTGTTTCCTGTTTTATTTTGTAATTTCTTCTTCTTGTGTCTCTCTGTGTTTTGTTACATTCTTGACTTCTGTGTGTCTTCTTACGTTCTGTGTGCCTTCAGTGTTCATGATTTACTTTGTAGTTATCTTCAGTGTTGTCTTAATTCCTGTCTCTGTGTTTCCCCTGTTCTGATTGCCCTGATTGTCCTCACCTGTGTTTTGTTTCACCTGTCTAACTAGTCTCACCTGTGTTGATTACCCCTGTGTCTATTTAGTCTCTGTGTTTCTTCCCCTCTGTGTCACTTCATTGTCGTTCGTCGGTGTCGTATGTTGGCGGTTCGTTCCTGTTTTCCTTGATCCTCGTGGTTACCTTTGTTTTCCCCTTTTGGATTTTTGTTGGATTTTGATAGTAGGTTTATTTTGCCTTTTGCCTTTTTTTAGTTTAAATACATTTTGAGTTACTTCTGCAATTGGGTCCAGTCCTCCTGTTTCCAACCCATGACAAAACGTGATGACTTTGTTCCTCCGTATTCATTTATACTGAGCCCCAGAAAAAAGTGACACAGTGTTGTCATGGTGAGGCCTATACAACCCAACAAAGCAGCGATATGTAACTCTGACACCTAGTGTTTAAAATGGGTACTTCAGTCCACATTCTAAACATTGTAGAGAGCTGTCTCCCCCCCCCCCCCCCCCCTCCTCTCTAGAGTGGATGCTCTCGCAGGTTGCCATGTGGTGGACACTGAAGCTTCAGTGTTTAGCCAGCTCTGCATCGGTCTGTAAACCTTTCTGCGTTCTAACCTCTCTCCATTTTTCAAAAGCATCTCCAATATTGATCCTAGTTTGAGCACGTTTCTGCTCGTGGAGCTTATTAGAAACATGCAGAGGCTTTTTAGGTCGGGTACAATCACTTCTATCTGAACCAGTTCTCTTGCCCGCTTCCATCGCTGCAACACCTGTTGGTTTGACCTGATAACTGCTCTCATATCTGGCAAACCGAGGGGCGTCCAAAACGGCCGTGTGGGGGTGCCTTAAAACCGCCTACCTTCTCTGGTCCAAACAAATCCAGACCATTCAGGACCAGAATCTAAAGTTAGAAGGAGGACATACTGGCTGCTGCATTGTTGTCAGAGAAGCTAGCACTTCAACATAGCATGTTTCCTCAATGTCTGATCATAGAGTAAGTCACTTAATCATTTCACTCACTACACATCTCACTGATTGGACCTTTAAAGCTATGGCACTATTTTGGAAAATAGTGTGTTTCCTGCTCTATGGCTGGAGTTTGAGTCTGGCCCACCAAGCCTTGGTTTACTCAGATATGTACATGGAGAAATGGTTTCCCTGTTTGGAGTTGAAGAACCTGACGGGCCTTTTCGGAGCCCTGAGCATAAATCAATTGACAACTTGGCATGAACTGAAAAGCCAACCGCTAACACTGTCTGAGATCACTAGAAGCTGAGCACTTAGAAATCAACAATGCTTATCAAATACAGTTAGGAGGTCTGACGCTTGACATGAAGGACACCTTCTCTGAGTGAATCAGATTTTCTTTACAGAGAAATCTGAAACAACAGCAGCCATCTTGGATCCTCAGAGTGATGAATCCTGTCTTCTCAATGCCCCGGCTGCTTTGGCTTTTGAGATGTAACGAAGGCCTGCTGGTGCTTTCGCCTGAAGGCGCCCTTTAGGCATGGATTCACACACACAAGAACAGGCTAGGTTCGGTTACACGGATGATTAGTGTGAGAATGATGTGATGTGAGAGAATCAAGTCACAGAGAGGGGTGGAGAGAGGAGAGGGAGGCGGGGCTTATCAGTGTAGATTATCTGTAGGATAGACGCCGCTGGTTTCTCGATGGCAAACTAAGACTGTGAGAATATTCTTTGGCTTTTGTTTGAATATGATTCACACATCATTTAGAGGCCAGAAAGGGCTTGGGGCGATCGCCATATTGGAAATGCTATCTCCACCTTACTTTTGATAAACCGGGCAAAGAGGACGGCGCTTTACCTGCTTTTAGTAAAGTGTCTTGAGATAACTTTTGTTATGAATTGGCGTTTTCCATTTAAGATTGAAGATTGATTAAGTTTAAGTGAGGGCGGGCCTTAAGCCTCCTGAAAAACAGCAGAAAATGCAAATGAAGGCATTACTCATAACTTGCCTTAGGGCGTCAGTAGCTCAGTCTGTAGGGACTTGGGTTAGAAACCAGAGCAGGTCCAAGTCCGGATGTGGATCAAAAATGGTAGTTGATCTGGTTCAAGAGTACTGCTGAGGTGCCCTTAAACAAGGCACCGAACCTCTAACAGCTCCCCTAATGCATGGCCACAGGTCGTGTCTGTGCATGTGTGTGTGTTTCGGGTCTTTGTGTTCCTGAAACATGTCTCTCAATAACAGAGTGTAAACCAGAATTTCCCTCAGGGATTAATTAAGTATGTTGAATAAAAAAACAATCAACAAATGAAGAAATGAGCCATTGATGGTGGTTTTGTTGCTTGAATGAGGCAGTAACCAGGATGTAACCATGTTTAATTTCTGCTGTCAGAATGGGTGTTTCACACGGGAGCTAATAGAGCTGTATGGGCTTGTGCAGGCTCAAGTGGACACTGACTACTTTTTTGACCGTTTTGCTACACATCCTACTCTCTATCTAACTCCCAATTTCCACATACTGTGTGCGCGCCGCGGACCGTCAGCGCTGCGCACTACGCCGCCATTCGCTGCCACTCTAGTCAATCAGCGATTGTGCGTTTCGTCTCAGGAGCGTGCCAGCAGCACAACATACCGACTGTTGATCGTATGTTTCATCACTTTATCAACATGTTGTTTGCACGTTTTTTTTTCTCTTTATTCCCCCGTGATCTTGTAGTTCTCCTGTGAACATATGCTGCGTTCCATAACAACACACTACGTGATAGTTTGTGCACAAAATTAAAATGACAACATGTCCACAGATAGAACTTGTACGATACTATCAGTGTGATTGATTTAATCACACAAAAAGAGGAACAAGTGGCTAATAAACACTATAGTTACAGCTTTAACGTACGGTTGATGCATGTAGCAGCCATGTTGGATTTTAACTCAGGCTACTGATATTTCTCAGAGTTTCCGACTAGTAAATACGACTTCAGGGGGCGTTCCATTTGACACTTCCGACTGGGAACTCGGAATTTCCCACTTCCCAGTTCAACTGGAACGCAGCCTTGTAGTTCTCCTGTGAACTTGTAGTTCTCCTGTTAACTTGTAGTTCTCCTGTGATGTGTGTACAGCTGCTCATGCTGTGCTCTGCTGCGCTCACGTTCCAGAAACGGAACCAGTGGGGCAGAGCCCGTGCCGTCCAATGGAGCAAAACTGTAGCGCTGATGGACCGCAGCGTGTACGTAGTATGTGGAAATAAGGAGTTATTGTTGATGCAGCAACAGACTGACGACCCTGCAGAGATCATTTCAGTTCACACTAATCTTACACAAACACATGCACACACAGACAATCACAGGTTTGCACGGATACAAACACACATACACACCAGTGGGTGCTGCTCAGTATGCAGTTTAGGGCAGAAAGAGCTGCTGTGTTATGCACACACACAGACACGCACGCACACGCACACGCACACACACACACATTGACATTGCAAACACACAGACACACACTCATGGAGTAACATACACACCCAGTCATCAAAGGCAGCATTGAAGTGCCAGGATTAGAAAGCTTTTGTCTCTAAGTTTCACAATGGGCCAATGGGATAAAGCCAGTGTTTGAAAAATGGGGAAATTGCAGCGAGAGGGAAAAGGGCATTATTTCAAAGGTTATTTTCTCTCTCTCTTTAAAATCCCCCCTCTCGGTGTTGCTCTCTCTCTCTCTCTTTCACAGCCTCTGTTCCCTTCACAAACACAACATTAATGTTTTTATACGCACGCACACACCGTCAATAAATATGATCAGAGATGACATAACCTTGTTTAGGTCACCTTGTGGGTTAATTGGCTGATAAGATGTCTAAGGTTATGGCTGAGCGAGCTGCCACGTGTGTGTGTGTGTGTGTGTGTGTGTGTGTGTGTGTGTGTGTGTGTGTACATGTTTTTTTAATACTGTAATTAGCATGTGGACACCAGTGATAAAGCCCCTGCAGCCTTGAAGCCTCTGTAAGAAGCAGTAAACCAGGCGGCTTCGATGATGATGTAATCTTTTGGTGAATTGAAATGCTAATTCTGATTGTATGACCGCTCCACTTTAACAGATTTGGTTTCTTGGGACTCCACAGATGTGTTGCAGTTTGATAAGCTTGTGAAATACATCACACTGTTCTCTTCTCAGGAGTATTTTAAAGCTGTGAATGTTTTGAATGCACAACCCGTACTCGCCATGCAGCATCTTTAATGTCGGTTTTGTGACTAATTTAGAGTTTTTTAATTTCCTGGTCGACATAAAACAGGAAATGATTCGTCCAGTGCACGACTGATGATCGGGCTGAAAATTTGCCCGACTTTAAAATGAGTCATACGACTCAAAAACCGTGTCTAAATTGGTCTGGATTTGTACAGTGTCACCGTACTTTATGGTGTTTTTTTTCTGACACACTTTGACAAACTGCAGGATTTTGCACTCCTGCATTGGCTTAATTTTAACACCGGTGGTTGATGCCTGGTTTATTTCTGCTGTACACATTTCTGGAGCCAGCCTCTAGTGGACACTTGAGGAACTGCCTCTTTTTCACTTCAGCATAGGCATCACTTTTCCACATCAAAGTTTCTGTGCGTGGTCAGGAAGTCTCTCCGTCAGAGTCAATCGACTATGATTCTACAAACTGTTTTTCCATCCTTCTCCTTGAAGGGCATCGAAACAGAACTCTTGGAAAAAGGAAGCATAAGCACTTTTGAGGTCCGCTACTCAAAAACACACGCACACATTGATGATCCTAGAACACACGTGTCGCACAAATTAACTCAAGACATGAAGGCACTTCTTTTCAGCTCACCCCGATAATTACTCAAAAACACAGTTTTTCTTCATCACGTCTCGTCTTCACTCTCTACATCTTTTTCTGTAACATTTCTAACTCACCTGATTTGAGGCTCCAACATGTCATTATAGACATAAAACCAAACGAGAGAACAGTCACACAAACACAAGTGATACTCTATACATGCAAAAGAACGGGCTTGAATGAAAGAAGGGCGACAGTCTTATTGTTGGCCTGCAGGCGCATGAGACAACACACACCAAAACAAGACAAAACACTTCAATGCACACATGTTCGGAGACGACTTTTCTGACAATTCTGTTAACACATGTAAATATTCAACACACTTGTTATCTCTGCATGTGCACACAAACTGAAACGCTCCACAACGTGCTGAAACAACCTAAGAAACGGGGCGCCATATGTTGCCGTTTGGGGATAAATCCCTGAGTCAGAGCTAAACCAGATTTACTCTTCTGAGGACTTTACCTTCA
>CM036544.1:1351354-1366354 GCA_020745685.1 Tautogolabrus adspersus
TCTGACTGAAAGTGACTCGCTCTATCTCAGACAAACAGGACGTCCGTCAGAAAAGCTCAATGGCGCCATAATGACAAGCATAAGCTGCTACGCCTGTCGCATTTTAATTCAAACAAGATACAAAATATCGTGACTTTTATTTTCAGCAATTGTCCCTGCAGTCACTGAGGCAAACGACGAATAAGCCGTTACTTTAAAGCGTAGGGGGGAAAGCTCTTGACTTTTTAATCATCAAGTTGGAAACCTTTCCTACATTGAGCCACACACAGATGTTTCATAGGTTACTCGTAGGTCAGGCTGTAGGCGTGATCGGTTGTAAATGACTGTGATGTAAGCATTTAACAGTCACACTAACCACATGGCCAAAATCTGAGGGTGGCCATGTTTTTTCAAAGAATAAGCCTAGTCATAACATTTTAGCTTCAGCCAACAAATCCCATAAATAACCATGAACGAACCTGTTATTCTGTGTGAACTCCTCTTTGATAACTTTAGATCATAAACTTCTGTGTGATCAGTTCCACGAATGCTGCCGTGCCTTTCGAGCTCCTTGGTGATTGCATACACATGCGCTGTACTTGGTCTTGCAGACTCAGGGTGGAGAAGCAATTTTTTAAAAGTGTGGGTGTTCTAAGGCTCCTATATGACCTGCGCTTTTATTTTGAAAGATTGCAAACGCGACTTCCTCTACATACAGTAGTAGAGTCCCGTAAGTAAAGTTACGGGAGTGAATAGAAACTGAAAGGTAAAAATGGCCTGGCCTGGTGGGTTGGTCAAACGGCTGTGATTGGCTGAATTGCCATTCAATAAATCTGACTTGAATAATAGATCAATGACTCCCTCAGTGAAAGTGTGGGTGTCGCAACACCCGTTTTTATTCTTGTCTTCAATAAGATCGAAGGGTCAAATAAACTGGCACTAGAGGCTGGAAATGATTGAACGATTTCTCTGTATGGGATTTGTTGAGACAATGATATCTAATCAAATTCATTATTAAACAGTCTCCTTTGAGCTGCAGGGTCGGCAGCATTGAATCTTTTATTTGCAGCAGAATCCGAGTGTTGTCACTGTAACGATGATCTCTGGGGACCCTCCCTTTAACACAACAAGGTCATCATCTACACAAACAGCCCGGACACTGACGCCCACTGTGCATGTCGTGAAAGGAAAAGCAAAATGTCATGCATCACAAGTCAGTGCTTCACATGTAGCGATGCAGATGTGTAACGATGACACTGGAGCTTCACAGCGAACAGACACACGATGTGAGAGAAAAGAAGAGAACAACACTCAGACGATGGGTGGAGGACAGAGCGATGGCAACAACAGTCACCTGTCCTAACGGCTCAGGAAAGACACTCCTGAGTCTCCAAATGTTAGCGTGTAATAAGCATTTCAGCACAAAGTGACTCACTCATTAAAAATATAAGACTGCAGCACATGTATATATATCTACCTCCTGCTTACACCTGAGCTGAAAGGTCTCAAAGACAGACTCTTCAGCTTTAATTAGGCGGCTCCTCTCTGTGACACCATGTCTGTGCAGTCATTAGTCAGAGAGAAGAGGCTAATGAAGGAAAAGAACACAATAGGAATAGTATTTCAAACTTGATTCTAACTAGGACAAAAGAATGATAAAAACAGCTATTACGCTGTCTCTCTCTCTCTCTCTCTCTCTCTCTCTCTCTCTCTCTCTCACGCCCACACTCGTACACAAAGCGCTCTCGTACTAAAAGCAGACTTTGTGTAACGTCCACATCCACTGTGTCTCCCTCCTGCGCAGAGTGTGACTGATTGTCAGTGACAGAGAGGCTCTCAGTCCCTAACAGCGATAGCAAACTTTTAAATTGGACCTAGAGGTGTGTGCAGGCATTCATACGGCAGTGTGAACAAGTCCCAACAGTAGGCAAACCAGAGAGGACAGTGAAAGATGTGGTGTGATGTGTGCCTCATACTAAAGCCCAGATTCAGCCAGCCCCGCAGCACCGGACCGTCAAATCCTGACAGTCAATTATCTGCTGAGGTGAAACAAACTGTTTGGTGTCCACACATTACAACTCTGACACCATGGACTGTAATTAAACTCTTTCACAGTGAAAGCCTCTGGAAAGCCAGATCTACATGCGCCTGCTTCCTGTGTTTAATGTGTGCAGCAAAATAGACTTTATCGTATTGTTTGTACCACATTGTACCCTGTCCTATTGTATATTATTGTATTGTATCCGATTGTATAGATTTTGTATAGTCCATCCATTTATGATATGAACAGTATTTTGTTACTTTCCAATCAGTGACAAATTGCGTGATATAATTTTCAGATAGGAGCACTACTGCTTCCTCCTCTGATTCTGAGGTCACATTACACTTCCTGTTGAAAGCTCTGTGCTGGATGTCACCTGTGCAGTGTCTGTGTTTACTACCAGGCAGGTGGATATAGGAAGGGGGCCGTCTTCAGGAATGGTCTCAAAAGCTAAGCTCAGCTGTGTTTTGATCTCAGTCTTCTGAGGATTATAAAGTTTGTTTAAGACTTTGGTGGATGTTAAATACAAATCTTCACTTTGATGTAATATTTAAGAATTCTACGCACATTTCCAGAGGCATTACATCTTAATGTCCGCCTATAATTTATGTTTTTAAAACTTTTTTTGCATGATTACGACTCTGGTGAATCTGGCTCTCAGTAAGATCAGTGAGAGGGAAAGGGGGCGGAGCAAAGGGCTTCAACAACAAACCAGAGCTGATTCTTACAACCAAATGTCCTGTTTCCTCTCACCTTGGGTCCTTCTGGATGCTGTCTACTGATGGAGACCGGCCCAGGGCGGCCTCAGGGGGGAGGGTGGGGCCCGACTTGCTGTAAGGCGACTCGGTGGACGGGCAGAACTGCAGAGTGCGGTATGGATTGGCATAGTCAGCCGCTCCACTTCCCGTGGCAAAGCTTCCTCTCTGAAAGGTGGCCGTGGCGCTCTGGCTTCCCGTTCGCTGCAAGGGGATTGGGTCGACACCGGGGGAGGACGGGGCTAAAGCAGGGAGAGGAGCGTAGGGAAAGAGCAGATAGTTGAGGACGTCTTGGTACAACTGGTTCACCACTGGGTTTGATGTAGCCGAAAAGGGACGGGGAGTCAGGGGAGAAGAAAGCAAACACAAGTGCCGACACAAGGGTGTACGTTCACACACACACACACACACACACACACACACACACACACACACACACACACACACACACACACATGCACGCACACGCAGACACACACACACGCACACAAACACACACACACACACACACACACACACACACACACACACACACATGCACGCACACGCAGACACACACACACGCACACAAACACACACACACACACACACACACACACACACATACACACACACGGACAACACCAAAACCAGCACGAAAGAAAAAAAAGCAGAAAGGGAAGAAAAAATGTTGAAATAAAAGAGAACTTGCAGGTCAAGGTGTGCGCAGAACGAAACAGAACGAAACAGAACGAAACTGAGACGTAAAAACAGTTCCATGAAATAAAAGTTGCACACACAACACATAAAGCCACATGTATGTCTGTTTCTTTTTCAAAATGACTGCCTCCAAAGCTCAGCTGCATTACCAAGGCAACTGGATTAACATTGACCTGATCAGCGGCCAAAGAAACCCCCCCCCCCCCCTTTAAATCCAGTCAGACTGCAGAGACATGAGAACATCATCATACCTTCACCTGAACCCTGCACACCTCCTGTCGCTCTCAAACACAGAGAGGAATTGTTTTCTTGTTTTCAACAACCATTTGAGCATGATGGTCGACGTGGTTACAGCGGCGTGCTCAGAGGGAGGCGGGCTGGGTCAGTGTTTGTGTGTGTGTGTGTGTGTGTTTGTGTGCGTGTGTGCGTGCGTGAGTGCGTGTGTGTGTGAGTGCGTGTGTGTGTGTGCATGTGTGCACACACAGAAGCACAGAACAGCAGGGACCCTGACGAGGCCTGAGGAAATTCACCTGTGATGTGAAGCGGAGTGTAAAGTGTTGTCTGCTTGTTTCCAACTCGCTTTATCATCTTGAAACTATTTGAACTGACCTTGAAACACAGTCAGGCTTCCACGGATACTTTGTGTCGCTCAGAAAAAAATAATAAAAAAGAGAGAGAGGGTTTGACTGAGTGCTGCTGTCGTGACTGACATCCACAGTGACACAGCTGTCGGTGAAGACTGAGTTCTTTTCATGCAGCGAAGTGACTGATCAGGGAGGTGCATGATAACAACGACCTCAAACCTCCTCATTACTCGGCTGTATCTGTCTGTTGTGGGGAACAATCTTATGGATTTCTCTCCTCTCTAATCTCTCTTTCTCTCTCTCTGGATTTCGCCGTGCATAACATTCTTGGTTCAGGCGACCCAACTGGCGGCGCAGCGTCAACAACATTTTAGGACACGGTTGATTTGCTAAGATTTCAAAGCACCCGAGCTAACGCCCATGGGATTAATTGAGATTAATTTTCAGCCAAGGAAACTAATTAGTTAACAGACTGTGACTGAGAGACAAATTGCCATTGAGACCCCAATTGGATTTGCCCACCTGATCTGGTAAATAGCGCTCCACGATCAGATGGGGACGAGGAAATGTCTCATGTACAGCGGCCTTTGATGTAACTCGCTCCATTTAAACACACACATATCTCCTATTAGACTGTGTCTTTCTCTGTTCTAACTAACCCAGCATGCTGGAGAGGCTTTCTTTGATCCATCACTTTATTCATCTCTGCTTTGACTCGCTTGATTTTTAAATATAGATGGTTCATCGGCTGCTGCAGCTATTTATGGACTGGAGCTACTTCAAGCACAGTTTTTGTTCCTCTTCATCTTCCTGACATCCCTCATCTTTTGGTCTCGTTTTCTTCCATCCCTCCATCACTTATCATCTCCAACATTTATCTAGACACCTTAGCTGAAAAAGCCTCCCATATAACACGCTATATGACTCCTGAAAATACTATGCACCCCTAATATTTAACCGTCTGTCAAATGTTTGCTTTCTGCTCAGCCCCTCTCCCATAAATCCTCCTCCCTACTCCCCTGTGCCTTCAAGGGTACAGGTTTTGATCCCTCCTCACAGCTTAAAGAAATAAACCTCCATCCCATGTCTTTATTTTCCACAGCCTCTGTATCCCTGCTCTCAGCTCACCTTGTCCTCTCAGGTTAGGTTTGGTGTAGACCCGGTCCTCGTAGATGGGGTCGATGTGGTGTTCAGGGGACTGCAGGGGTCGGAGCTCAGAGCCCAGGTGGCTGTGCTGGCTGCTGTAGGAACCTCTGGAGCCTGAAAACAAGGATATGAAGGACAGGTTTAAAGGAGGATAGGCATGGGTGAATGATGAATACAACGTTATTCAATGAGGATGACAAGGGGATCCTCAAACAAAGATATAATAATGAAACAATCCAAAGCATTTAAAATAAGGCTAATTCTGGAGTATAAGATGCACTTTAAATACAAATGTTTATCTAAAAAGTGGGCTGCGTCCTTTATATAGGCAACCAGTGCAAGCAATTCACCAGTATAAACACTGTTGACCCGTGCGTGCATCCACCACCACACTCCTGCATGCCTGTTCACCATGAGTCTGGTTCTGTTCGAGGTTTCTGCCTCTTTAAGTACCAATCAGTAACCTCTGACTCGCTGCAGCAGCCAGTATGTCCTCCTTCTAACTTCAGATTCTGGTCCTGAATGGTCTGGATTTGTTTGGACCAGAGAAGGTAGGCGGTTTTAAGGCACCCCCACAGGGCCGTTTTGGACGCCCCTCGGTTTGCCAGATATGAGAGCAGTTATCAGGTCAAACCAACAGGTGTTGCAGCGATGGAAGCGGGCAAGAGAACTGGTTCAGATAGAAGTGATTGTACCCGACCTAAAAAGCCTCTGCATGTTTCTAATAAGCTCCACGAGCAGAAACGTGCTCAAACTAGGATCAATATTGGAGATGCTTTTGAAAAATGGAGAGAGGTTAGAACGCAGAAAGGTTTACAGACCGATGCAGAGCTGGCTAAACACTGAAGCTTCAGTGTCCACCACATGGCGACCTGCGTGAGCTACCAAAAGTGCATGTGTTTAAACTGGAATTACTTCATTCATCAAAGCAGGCCCACAAGATTTGTTCTGCAGCAGGACTCCATTGATATTTTTCTGTTGTGGGTTATCACCTCCAGCAGAAACAAAAACAAATCCAAATGATTTTCTTTATTGAATCGATGACAAATTCATGAGATCTGTTTGAATAAAACCTCGAGCCAATTTAATCAAATGTCTGCTCGTGTGTTTTCTAATCCTGGTGCTCGGGCTGCTGAATATGAAGTCTACATAAATAGAAGGTGTGTTCGTGGGACCTGAACCATCATGATCTTACATCATGGCACCGCCTCACACGACTAACTTTAGGGCCGCAAGAGACACCAGGAGATCAGAATGTGACAAATACATGAAATTCACAAATAAAAATGTAAACCTGTTAAGATACAATTCTTAAGACTGCAGAACAGTCAAGGGCCTAGCAGCACCCGTTTTCAATACCAAACCAATGTAGCGCGTTTTCATCACTCGGCACCCTAAGCGCTAAAACGCCCTCGGTGGCTGCTGTTTTTGTTGCTGAGATAACAGCTGAAAAAAGTTCAACTTTTGGAACAGCACCGTGCTCCTCAATGTTACGTCTCCCTCACCGACCAATCAGAATCAAAACCGGGCGGGACTAACATCATCATCTTTGTCAACAACAACGGCGGAGGAGACGCTGACTCGTCTTTTGGAGGGAACAGTTTCAGGTGTTGAGCTGCTGCTGACGTCAGCACACGACTCCTTTACATCGTCTTCATGTTTTCTGGGGGAAGCAGAAGTTCACTTCTGTCTTGATTAATAATACTGAGCTGCACATACTGACAATAATAGAGCTGCTCAAAACCTTCCATCTACTCTGGATATACTGACAACTTCCAAACAAAGAGTCAAACTGACTATCTAGACATATTATAATACATTTAGAGTGGGGTCCCTAAAAGTGGATCACTGACACAACAGCCTATCACAGCACACAGAGAAAAGTAAGAACGGAGTTGTCTTGACCTCTACCTGCCAGGCTTCCAGGCCTTTGCAGGGTTGCGTTGGCGTACAGCTCATGGGAAATCTTGTAGCTGTCCCCTCCGATGTGATGCAGCATCCTCTTGGTGGGCGAAAGGGTAGCGTAGCTGCCCACAACCGAGCTCAGCTGGTGGATGGGCGACGAGATGTGGTTTCCCCCCGGGGAGGCTGTCATGGGGAGGGGTGAGGAGGAGCCGGCGGCACCCGAGGCTACCATGTTGATGGGCGAGGAGGTGCTGAAGGAGGAGGGAACAGAGCAGGTTGGTTGAGCTACATTTAATAATATATTATTGTGTGTAACAAAGGACTGTGTTTTATGGCTGAGACATACAATCAAATCAATAGAGGCGTGTCAAATCACTTCCAGTTTTCTAAATCTATGTTTTTTTTATCAAGTGGTGTCATTGTGCAAAGAGCAATCCAGGAGAAGCAGCATGTCAGAAATCGTGTTTTTAAAAGAGAACAGAGCATAGATTTGAAAAGAAACTCGTCTCCCCGTCGTCCTTCTGTGGAGGACAGAACACGTCCGAAGGGGCTGAGAGCTGAGCTGCGGCTACATCGTTTCTAGAAGCTCAGATTCTTTTGAATGTTTTGATTCCTTATGAGGTCAGGGTTCATAAGAGTTTAAGGAGCCCAACTTAAGATATCCATGTCTCCCAAAAAGCACCGACTCATTATTAGAATGAGTGAATAGCTCAAATGAAAGAGTTTTAAGGTCAAACCTGTGTTTGTTTAATGCTCTTTGGGGGCTGCACGCTCAACCATTGTGAACTGGAGCCGCCTACAGCCCTTCGTCCAGTTTCATTCTCTTTAAAAAACACCAGTAAAGGGTCTTGAAACACTAGGAAGGTATTTGTCTGGACATGTTTATGGAAACAGGCGTCAATAAAGCTGCCGTTATGTATTGAACTAATTAGATTAGACGGACAGAATCCAAACTGGTTTCTGTGGAAACGTTGTGATCTCCATAGAAGCATAAAGTTCTGATGCTTTGAACAACATTTGGTCACACAGCATGAGCTCGTAATGAAAGGCCCACAAGCAATCTGCTGCTTTCTCAGGACTTCAACACTCTGACATGTTCAGTGCACGTTTAGAAGCTGTGCTTCAGGACATGCAGCAAAGACGAAGGATATGAAGTTGTTCCATTAACCCCTAAACTTTAACGAGTTGTATTAACTCTAAGGTGTGGTACCTGACACCGTCTGTGCTGTGGTCAAACTTAAGGCAGGGAAGGTGATGATGATGCTTTGACATTATGTTGACGTCGTTACCAAACAAACATGTTTTTATTACATCTGGAGAACAGAGTTTGTAGACCAGAGCATCTCAGCAGCACTAAACATCATTATAATGAAGTTTTATTACATATTTACCATTATCATATAACAGCTGCTTCTTGTGTTAAATTGCACATATATTTCTATTCCTGCACAGGTTTTGTACATTTCATTATATAAGTTGTATAGGTCTATTTACAATTGCACAGGTTTAATTTTTATTTTTATTCTTATATATAGGGGCTCCTTAAATCTTTGTTGTTGGGTTAATATATGTATGGGAGGGGGGACAGGGGGTGTTTATGTAACAATTGCTATGTGTCTTGCATGTTTGTATACTGCTACTGGATGCCTTGAATTTCCCTCGGGATCAATAAAGTATCTATCTATCTATCTATCTATCTATCTATCTATCTATCTATCTATCTATCTATCTATCTATCTATCTATCTATCTATCTATCTATCTATCTATCTATCTATCTATCTATCTATCTATCTATCTATTTGGATATATCGCAGTTAGTCATATTTCAGTTTCTAACAGTAATATTAGAAGCTAACTGTCCAGCACGGACAGTTAGCTTGTAATTAGTGGTGGATGTGGACAGGGTGGCCTGGGATGGAGTCACACTTAACCCAGTCCGCCCCTCCTAGAGAGTCAGTGATCTACAGTAGAAGGGCTCTGTTGATGCAGAATGACGCTTTGTGTCAAATCAAGAAATACATAATGACCAAGTACGACGCCAAACCACGAGGAGCTATTACTGATGCACAACTGTTTCATTTTGCATTTCAAGAAAGCAGAAAAATACTGAGGAAATAGGTCTTTAGAGATGCTGGTGTTAGACTCGTCAATTCAAAACCACAAGGCACCAGCGAGGCCAAAGCAAGCCACAGTAAGCCTGTAAGGCAGAGCTCAGGGCACACAAACCCTCGTCTACAAGGCAAAGTGCTGCACACGTCTCATGCAATCAGAGAGACAACCTAATGCACCCGTCTTTACGTACGTCCTGGGTATGTTCATGTCGCAGAGCAAAAAGACTTCTCAGGAATCAATAATTATGTAGCGTTTATAAAACGCTGTGGAAGCATCTGTGTATGTCTGTACGTACTTGTAGGAGTCTATGTGTATTTGTTCGTGTGTATAAATTATATGTCCGACATCTCAGCACCAGGTGAAGAATTTCCAGCTGATAATAAACTGAACCGACTCCCTTCAGATCTCACGCAATCCCCTGATAATGTAGCGCAGTAAGCCCGTATGAAATCCACTGGACACACCTGTAGGACTTGGCGAGTCGGCTGGGCGACTGTTTGGGCGAAGACACCCTCTGAAGCGTGGCGTAGCTGGGCATGTCGGACGAGGCTGATCCCAGGCGCTGCAGCTTGGTAGGGGATCCCATTGCCTGCAGAGGGGAGCTCACCCGCTGTAATAGAAGAAGAGATGTACTTCATTAAAGGAGGATGTCACTCTCGTTAAATATTCATCTTCTTTTCTCATTCCTATCATTATTTTCAGAGAGATGAAAAAGTCCCCTCTGAGCAAGATTACCAGAGAGCAGAGACTCTAATCCGTGATAACGTCCTGATGAAGCGCTCGGAGCCATCAGACCAAACATGAAGGGAGGACTCTGAACCTTTAGAACCAAATGAACTCCAAATGTGACCGCGAGCAAACAGGACGCCAAATGAGGTTTCCTCTGAATGCCTAACATTCATTTTCAATTTTTTCCAAATGGAGAAAAGAGCTGATGAACTATTTGCAAAGTCCTGCAGTTAGAGAACTAAAGGAACCATTTGCAATATTCAATTAGAAGAGCTCAGGATGTGCTGAAGTGCAGAGGCTGCACATCTGTGGCACACTTGAACAGCGCCGCTTCACCTGTTTAAAAATATTCAAAGACGTGATAACACAGCGTTCTGAATGAAGCGCAGCTAAAGAAATCCTAACAGAGAAAATCATCACCCGAGGCCAGAACTTAATGTCACATCGTGGCTGCACTGCTGAGCGGACAAACATGAAGCGGCCTGCAGAATCCTTCGTGCTAATGACAAGGAAGATGCAGGTAAAGCTCTTTTTCTATTGTAACCATGACGACTGCATTCAAAGGTAAAATGAAGAGTCAGCACGGTTTGACCACCACAGCTGCAGGTACAGAGGGACTCTTTGTTTGTGGTCCACAAAACACTCGACAGATTCAGTCTACAGATTAAACTCAACCTGACGTTTTCACATCACCGTGCCCGAGCACGATTGGAGGAAAGACTTCTTATGTGATGTCATCTTCTTAACGTCGTGTTATCTTCTTTGTACTTTTATGAATTCATCCTGTTCTCTTTGTATTCTTCTCATCTCTTTGTTTCAGATCGTCACATCACAGGCTTCTTACTCTTTTTCTTTCTCTGTGTGCTCTCGCTCTCTGATTCCCTCGGACATTTTGTTCTCAAGACTGGACATCATTTCATTTCAACAGATATCCTTCCAGGCTGGCTCTTATGTTAGGGTCCATGTTGGTCTTTACTGGACAGTGACAGGTCTAGAGAGACAGGAAGTGGAGTTGATGAGTTGCAGCAGAGGGCCACAGAATCTAACCAGGATGCTGCAGTGAGCCCAGGCTGCACGAGATTGAGCCCATACCGTTTCTTAAGTAAATGATAGCAGATACACACAGTGTGGTGTTTGTGCATATATATCATAATTCTAATCATTCGCCTTCATAAGCAGATACTAATGAGAGAGACTGTATTAAATGAAAGGGACTGATTACTTCACAAAATGCTTGGATTTGCATTTCAGTGTCGATACAGATTCATAAACATCCACAAGCATCAAACCACTTCACTTCCTCACTCTCCTCTGACTCCTGCAGCCCTACGTCTCTTCAGATGTGTTCAACTTAAAGAACCGACAGAGTGGATGTGAATTAATCTGCAAGAACAATTCAAGACGTTTTGTTGCTATCTGTGCCACGACTCTGGCTTACCATCGGGGTCAGTGTTGTTCCTGTTATGAAGTCAAGCTACAGCTGCCTGAGCAAACGAGCAGAGAATAAACTGTGTGAAAGATTCCCACTAAAGCACTCCCTCCATGTCTCAGGAACCAGAGTCAATAAACAGCCCATAGTAGCTCTTAAACTTTGGTTTTAGCAGAGTTACAGCAATGTGAGGGATTCTACAGATAGTGTACCTCAGAGACGAGTGGAGAAAGTATCCGACAGACTACAGCTCAAACATCAAAGACAGTACTTCAGGGATTTGTACCTGAGCGGGCAAAGTGGCACATGAGTAATACAAGGATGGACCAGCAGGTGCAGGTCCGCCATCAGTGGGCATGTGGAAGGCGCTGCCATGGGCCTGCTGGGCAAATGAGTCTCTCTGGGACTGGGAGGGAGAGTCTGTGCCTGCTAACTGGGCAGCTGCCCGGCTGGATGTCACCTGGAGAGGACAGAGAGAGGAAAGAGATGAGACAGGAGGGAAGGAGAAACAGAAGGCAGGCAGACGGAGACCAAGGCATCCACTATGTATGACAGGTATGTGTGATTTGACTCATGTGACTCCTGCTTCACTTTGCTTTCTAGTTCGAACATTAAAGATGAAGTATTAGCCTGGACGAGCCTGAGCGAGACAAATGCAAAGAGATAAAGCAGGGGAGCAGGTAGAAAGAAGAAAGACAATGAGGCTGGAATAATCAAAGCAGTTCTGGAAAAAGGTAAGAACAATCTAGTGTTGTAGCACTCCAGATTGGCCTTGGTCTCATGACCGCTCTCAAGACCACGTTTTGAAGATGTTGATTTTTCTCTGATATTTATGGTCTTGGTCTTGACTCTGTCTCGATCCCTAAATGTCTTGGTCTAGTCGTGGCCTAGCCCTGCCTTGGTCCTGGTCTAGTCTAGGTCTCAAATCCCTTAATGTCTTGGTCTTGACTCGGTCTCAGGGCAGTCTGGTCTCATGTATGTCTTGGTCTCTGTTAGTGTGGACCAAGACATTTAGGGATCGAGACCAAGTCAAGACCAAGACCAAGACCAAGACCAAGACCAAGAGCAAGAGCAAGACCAAGGCAGGGTGAGACTGAGATGAGACCAAGACCATAAATATCAATGAAAAATCATCATCTTGTGTGCAGGAGTCGTGTCGTCTCACTTAGACCGTAACTACAGGAAGGCTGCTGCCGTAACAAATCAAACTACACATGAATTGAAGTTATCTGTTCTTTCAGAAAGAAACATCTTCCTTCTAATCTCAGTAAAGACGTGGAACAATAGCTGATAAGTGGTGGACTTGATTTAAAATCTGGAGTCCATCCGGTCTGAGACCGAGACAAGACTGAGTAAAAATGCTTTTGATTCCGAGACGAGACCGAGACCTCAAAAAGTGGTCTCGAATCCAGTCTTGAGACCAAGACCAAATTGGAGTACTACAACACTACTGAACAGTATGCACGAGTTGTCAGAAGCCCAGACATCGGCTCAGATGCTGAAATCAGATCATCTACATCATCAGAAAAAGGCGGCAGTGATCAAGAGTCAACATCTGTCCATAATGATCCGAGGACCAGAGTGACGTACAGCTGCTCAAAGGCTGACTGTAAACAGACCAGGACCCACTATTCTTAAGATTGTGATAAATGTCTGAGATGAACCCTGACCAAGTCCAACCCAATACCAGAGAAGCTTCCAGAAACCTCAAGCTGAACTTTTTGAACTTTTGAAGCTCAAAGCTGACTCCGATCTTCACGAAGAATCGATCAGTGAAAAAACTGAATGTGTAAATTAATTAACACTGACTCTTAGTCAACTGTTTATTTATCTGCTACACTGCTCCAGGTTACATGAGCCCCGCCCCGTCTCCGTGCCTCCCTCACTGTGTGTGTGTGTGTGTGTGTGTGTGTGTGTGTGTGTGTGTGTGTGTGTGTGTGTGTGTGTGTGTGTGTGTGTGTGTGTGTGTGTGTGTGTGTGTGTGTGTGCCTGTCTCAGGGCATCAGCAGTAATTTTCATTAAATCACCTAAAAACATAACTCAAAGATTTCTTTGGCTTGCACCTGCGGTCTGTTTGACAGCAGCTGAGTCCAGTGAGGAGGAAGCTTGATCAAACTGAAGGTGGTCACGTTACCAAACGACATCGTGTACAAACAGCTGCACGCGTTAAACAACGGCGAGAGTTTACGTTTGGAAGGAGAGGTCGAAAAAGAAGTAGTGCTGCAATACAGTGTGAGTGTCTGTCACTGTGAACTGGAGCAGGAGGAGGAGAGAAAGAGGACACTGTGCACGTGTGTGTGTGTGTGTGTGTGTCTGTGTGTGTGTGTCTGTGTGACTTTAATGAGCATTAGGCCCTGAATAACATATTAACAAGGCTTTTATTGCTTTTCAGCTAACGTGTTTTAATACCTGGTTGTAGATGTGAACAGCTCCTCCAACATGCCCGACGCGGCCAGTGACCGACTCCCCGAGTGCCAGCCCTTGGTTACTATGGTAACCTGCTGCTGCATAGGCATCCTGGTTGTTGAGCTGGAGAGCACTCTGCGACAGAAGTCCTTGTCCTAATGGAAGAAAAGAGAGATATAAAGTGAGGCTATGTCGTGGTTTGAACCAAACATTAAGAAGAAGCAGAGGCCTCCATCAAACTTCTTCATCATCTATGGATGGCTTTGAATGCGATTTGTACCTCAGGTTACATCCTACATGTTACTACATGTCTTTATTACAGGAAAGAATGAATGTGACTCGCCATGAGGTAGAGAGCGGAGAGGGAAAAAGTGTGAACGCTGAAATAGAATGAAAAAGAAATCCTTGTCCTCTTTCTGAGACACTTTGCTTTTACTCCTCCTCTCAGACCTCCATTTAAAACTCTCTCTCTCTCTCTGCATCACTTCTTCTACCTGACTCTATATTACCTGTATCTCTCTCCTTCCTGTCTCTTCTCCTCTCATGCTCTGTGGCCCTTTACACCTCACTCTCTTTCTGACCTCCATTTAAAACACACTCCCAATCTGTCTTACTCTCTCTCCTACATCACTTCTTCTACCTGTCTTTCTCTCCTTTCAATCTCTCTCTCTCTCTCTCTAACCTGACAGACATGACAGTTCCTCAAAAGGTGGAGCTCCCCCTACTGACTTGCTGCAGTATAGGTCACAAAGCCCGCCTCCTTCATGTTAACAGATGGGTCAAATTAAGACATCATAATACTGTCAAATTCATGTTTCTCAGACAAGTTCCTATCACCTGTGAGTGATACAAACTTGATTAGAGGAGATGAGTGGTAGGTAAAGGGGAATAACACCATGATTGACAGCTGTGTTGACCAGTGAGGCTCCCGTGTTGCTGTGTGCAGGGATTTATCAGAGTAGAGGAGGAGCAGTGAGAGGACACGTAACGAACAAGAACACAAAAGTCGTTGAACTTTCCATAATCGTGAGTGTCGGCTTCAAACTGGGAAAGTTTAACGTGAGGACAGACTTCATAAAACTGTGATCTCAGGTACATCTTTTAAAACAAAACCTCCTCTCTGAATGGAGCAAGGGAAAATCATCACTTATTTATTAATAGTCATGTCAAAGTCATATTTACAGAGCCTTTATTTTGAAGGCATACAGAGGTG
>CM036544.1:1371354-1393854 GCA_020745685.1 Tautogolabrus adspersus
TGCAGTGAGTACTCAACAAATCAAAAAGAACCACTGCTAAAGTCCCTGACTTCCCCTGAGCAGGGACGTCAGGTAGGTACAAAAACAGATCCTGGTCCTGAGTTCATCCAAAAGCCCCTTTCCCTTTAAACACAGCTGAACACATGTATGAATACTGGCAGTTGATCACATGAGTGAGATGTGAAAGAAGTGGTTAATGGGGACATACACTGTGGGATTCATCACTTGACGGTGCAGGTCTCGAAGCTCTACCAGGCCATTTAGCTTCATTCAGCTCCTTCTCCGTTAGCTTTTAGACGTTAGCTTCACTGTTTCGGTTCAGTCTCATTGCAGCAGGATAACGTTAACAAAACAGGCAACGCGCAACAAATCATACACAAAGTAAAAGCGAGATGACGGACAGGGTAGGGATGTGTGCGATTAGTCTACGAACTTTCTAGTCAGCACCAGAATCGGTTAATCTACTAAGTAATATTTGTATTAAAGGGGACATATTATGAAAAGTTCAATTCTACAGTGTTTCTGAACATTTATTTGGGTAACCTGAGTGTCTACAGACCCACAAAATGTGAAATAAACCCATCCAGTCCTTTGTTTGTGGTCTGCATAAGTCTTACATAAGTCTTTTTACCAGGGGGATTCTGGTAAAAAAATACCGTCCTTTCCCCTGGTTTCTCCACACATGGACTCCACCCCCAGCCTAGAGCAAAACTTTTGCGCAGGTCTGCCATTTTGGTTCTCGCTAGCGAAGCAGTGATGTCTACTGGGAAAACTCAAGGGGAGCTCATTGCATTTAAAGATCCCATATTATGCCCTTTTTGGGGTTCATATATCTAATGTATGTGCCTACTGAAGTACGTTCACAATCGCTAATGTTCGAAAAAAGAGTCTGTTTTCATGTACTGACGATCGATGCAGCCCGTCTCATCTGTCTGTTTGTAACGCTCTGAATCCCCCCGAGCAGGGTCCCCACGTGTGCCAAGTCTGACCTGATTGGTTGGCCGATCTGCTCTGTTGTAATTGGTCAGTCGTTCGGACAATTCTCGGAAATGTTACGCCCCTTTTACCATATTTGGAATTCAGCTAATGTGCAGCATGAGCTTGTGCTTTCTACAACGAGCCAATGGGCTTGGATCAGTGACATCATCGCAGTGTGATATCACACTGCACTTTTCAACGAGGGGGGCTAGAAGCGAGCGTTACATGCAGCTACTGCTACTGCTAACAGGAGGAGGTAGGAGAAGCCGCGTTTCCGCTGACTTTGAATTTTTGCACATAGATGTGCCTAAACATGCACAAGACACCTGGAAAACACACTAAAGAGCATATAAAACCAGAAAAAGCAGAATATGGGACCTTTATGCCAGTGCATTGACCAAATCAAAGACTGGATGTGTCAACATTTCCTACAACTAAATGAGGACAAAACTGAGATCATTGTATTTGGTGCTAAAAAAGAAAGGTTTAAAGTAACCCAACACCTTCACTCTCTGTCCCTGAAAACCTCAAATAAAGCCAGAAATCTGGGGGTTATTATGGATTCAGATTTACACTTGGAGAGTCACATCAAATCAGTAACAAAATCGGCCTACTATCACCTCAAAAATGTAGCACGACTTAGAGGGGTCATGTCAGCTCAAGACTTAGAAACACTTGTACATGCCTTTATAACTAGTAGGCTAGACTATTGTAATGGTCTCCTTGCAGGTCTTCCAAAAAAAACTGTGAGGCAGCTCCAGCTTGTTCAGAACGCTGCTGCTAGAGTCCTAACAAAGACCAAAACATGTGAACACATTACACCAATTCTTAAATCCTTACATTGGCTCCCTGTATGTCAGAATCCTACTGCTCACATATAAATCACTACATGGTTTAGGGCCAAAGTATATCACTGATATGCTTCCACTACATAAGCCTTCAAGATCACTAAGATCTTCTGACACCAATCTGTTAGTGATTCCCAGAGTAAATACAAATCATGGGAAAGCATCATTTTGTTACTACGCAACAAACAGCTGGAATAAACTTCCTGAAGGTTTAAGACTTGCCCCAACTCTGACCACTTTTAAAACCAGACTGAAAACTTTTATGTTCACCTTCGCCTTCTGCTACATCTTACCTCATTGCACTTTTAACTTCTGCACTGTTTATTGTCTATTGTACTGAAAATGTGTTTTTATTCTCTGTTTTTTAATTGTTTTTTAATTCTTCCATTTTATTTCACTTTATTGTATGACATGTTATGATGTGAAGCACTTTGAGTCTGCCTTGTGTATGAAAAGCGCTATAACTTGCCTTGCCTTTAAAGAGACACACACACCAAAACGGAGCGTTCTGAGAGAGCTGGTTTCTACAGGGTCACAAACCTCCTCTGGTGCTTGATTCATGTTATATTTTGACCAAAGCACAGCACAGATGTTTCATTTAGACCACAGGGGCCTGTTTGAAAAGGAGGAAGAGGGGGATAAAATGTCTCCTTTAATGTACGCCCACATTACAGTTAAACACACACACGTCTTCTACTATTGCCTATGTGTTTGATCTTTTGACGTCATGCTCCTCGTCAGCAGCACGTTTTATAAAGGCGTCTAAAACTAAAGACGTGTTCTGTCATCACAACTGGTGATATGTAGCATGTCACAACGATCCAACCATATGGCTGCAGAACGACATCGGCAGCAATCAACGGCACAAAATGATGAAAACGTTGGTTTGAGATGTTGCACCTGAAACAATGCATTGTCAGGAGGGACGCAGGAGAAGACGTGTCTCTCTTTCTGCAGAGCGTGTTCCAGGTTATCAGACGCCGGGCAGAGACCGATGGGAGCCCACTGTGTCACTGACCTCGTATGCTGATCTTTACAGAAGAAAACTATAAAAAAAGGTGAAAATTATCGACAAATACCCCCTTTCCACAGAGCCAGTTCCAGGGCTGGTTCAGAGCATGTGCCTAATTTAGCAGCAGTTCTTTGTGTTTCAACAGCCAAAGATCTGGCTCTGGGCCAGAAGAACCGGTTCCAGGGTAGAACCAACCCCATGCCATGTCTACAAGAAAGAACCGCTTACATCAGGTGCTGGCGGCTGGGTTTTCGTGAGCAAAAAACAAGCATGCAAAACCTTGTTGTGACCACCTCAGTGAAAGACCAGGGGCCCGTTACAGAAAGAAGGTTTTGTGCAAACACTGAGTCAGTTAACCCTGAAATGAGGGAAACTCTGGGTTTTCTGTTTCAGAGGGGGAGGTCACTCAAACCTGAAAAAGAGGGGTAACTCAGGCCTGTTCCAGAGAGGGAGATAACTTTAGCTCTGAGTCAGTTACTATGGTAACTGAGTCTGTGAACCTAACCTGGTCGGGAGCAGGTTTTCTTCAATGAACCCCGAGTTTCTCTCTGTCTCCTCTTTCAGATCCAGAAACGCTGTTTCATTTCCTTATTCTTTTATTCAGTCTGTATCACGCCGTGTTAGTGAAGATTCACCGTTTGTCTGAATAAGAATCCAGGTTGTTTTAATATTCTATGTGAGGTAGGCTATACTCTAGCGTATAAAAAGAACTATTTTGTCGAACATGGCATGTCTTTTAGTCGAGGAGCCTGGAGATGAAGGGGCTGCATTACACGGAATAAGAGCCTATATTTAAGTTGTTAATCAGATGTTAATTTAATTAGAGCTAATTAATAAACTAAACAGGATAAAGGTGAGAGGACATTTAGCCTATAGTGTGTGAACACAGCATTATGGTAGGAATAAAACGATAGGCCTAATGCACATTCAAATAGACACTGAATGAAGTTTACTTTTTTTAATTTGTCAAATATGATTAAAACACCACCATGAGCTTGTTCTTATATTTCATTTTGAGCTTTTTAAAGTTGCTTTTCTTCTGCTGGATTGCATCTTAATGAAAATACATTTTAGGTTTAACACCATTCCACCAGTTTGGACCTGTGATATTATAATTCTGATGAAATATTAAATTAATAGACTTCATTACATGCTGACGCGAGCCGTCGTACCCCACATCACTTCTCTCTCTCCTTTGAGCTGCAGCAGTGTTACTTGTTTCCCCTTATTAAAACCTGTTCATATTCGCCGTATGTCCTCATGAAGATGTAGGTTATATTTCGAGATGGTTAAAGTACGAGGATCTCTTTTTGTCTCCTGTTGCCATGGTGAATCGTAGTATCGGGGCTCCATTAATGTTGGCTTTTTATCCTCATGGTGCACGCTCTGAACACCGAGTGAACCTACTGAGAGTTGATTTAATGAACTTAAATCAGCTGATCTGGAACCGAAAACTCAGAGTTTCCCACTTGCGGGTAAATCAACTCAGAGCTCAGAGTTAGACTGAGAGTTTGTTGAACCGTCTTTCAGAAACGGGCCCCAGCATAAACTTCAGTAACGTTGTCATCACAGATCTGCCCCCAGAAATAGAATTATACTGCTTTAAAACACTTCCCATGTCACATGCAATTTGTGGCAGAGATGCATCCCTCAGCATAACACCGGTCTGCCAGCTGAACTCTGTAACGGGTCAGACGTGTTGGAAGCGATGGTGGGAGAGAACCCATTCTTTTGGGAAACAGTGTAACCCCATGTTGTGTTTGTGGCGCTTTCAGCCGGCCCCCTGTTCAGAGGGCTAAGTTTCATAATAAAAGTAGAGCTCAGATTTGGTCTTGTATTGCCGTCTTCATGTTCACAATATTTTGAGCTTAAAGAAGCTTTCTGCATTTTGTCTTTGTCGTTCTTCTTCATTGTTTTAAATGTCACTCAAACGTTTTTCTTTGCATATGTGAAGCGCTTTGAGATGCCTGTGTGTTTGAAATGTGCTGCATAAATAAATCTTCGTCTTCTGAACACTCAGTGTGTGACGGATTAGACCTTAGAGAAGTCTTCTGTAGCACAGCTAACACAGAAGAGGAGGAGAGGAGGATTTATCGACAGATTTCAAGTACGGCTGCACGATGTCTTTTATATCTGAGTAATAAGCCTGAGTGACGTCACCCGTCTGTTCCTGCAGGGGGCGCTGGAGTCCCATCGATGGCCGTCTCCATGCTGTAAATGCTGTCTCACCCTAACTTTCAGTCAACCTAACGACAGGCTGAGAGCTGGAGCTGAGGCGGGTCTTAAGCCTCTTGCTTGCCTGTCAATCAAGTCAGCTACGCACCTTATTGTGAATAACTCGTATCAAGTTATCAAAAAATTCCCCCCCCCCCCCCCCCCCCACCGTACAGTGTGTGCTGATCGAGACATGAGCTAATCAGACCTATTTGGTTTTTTGAACCAGGCTGTAAACATGTTAATGTCTGCTGTAAAAACAGACTTTTTTGAATGGGTGTGAATGTGACTTCCTGTGCTTCTGCAGCCAGCCTCTAGTGGACACTCGAGGAACTGCAGGATGTTACACTTCAGCATCAGCTTCACACCGGAGGTTGCTGCTTGATTAATCCGAAGGTAGCTGATCCACATGTTGTTGAAGCATGGTCATCATTTCACCTGTTCCTCCATCAAACAGGTGACATGTGCTCATGAGGGACAAATCATTTCTCCTTTATGATATTTCTTTATAATTCAGTAAGACTTCTGCGATGTGTTTATTGCAAAAGTTCATTTAGCGATAACAACGCCTTCATGATTTATTGTGCAGCTCGATTTCAAGTCTGTTCAGGTCTGAACTGAAGCCTTAAACATGAGCTGATAAACTTATATTATTCTTCAAAGTATGGCACTTAGTGAAGTGGCACTTTGAGAAAACTTGACTAATCAAATGAAGGACAATCAGAACAAGTACTATGTCTGATTAGTCCAGATCTCACTGGATTGATGGCAGTTTTTAAAAGGCTCTTATTGCTTTATCTGACTAATTATTCAAGGACTGAGCACAGCGCTCTTATTTGAATTACATACAGCTCCGTGAAGTGGAGCCTGCCGAACACATTCAACAGATAGATCAGACCGAACGTGGCCCCTCTGCAGAGCAGCCATCACGCTGGCCTTTGAGCACATGCTATTACAAGCTTTCCTTCAGTCCCAGCAAAGACAAGCAGAGACAGTCCTTCTGATCATAACTTTGTCCTTACTGTCTCCTGTTGAAGCGTCCTGTGAGTCCAAGATGCCCGATTCCTGAAGTGAGCGGATGCAGGAGTCGACCAGCTCCAGGCCTGTGGTCAGCTCCTCCTCGATGTCCTTCTGTCCATCTGCATGTGCACCGACAGACAAACAGAGTTAAAAACAGAACAGACAGAGAGACAAACGAAGCCTTCAATGTCTAATCTATTGACAAACACAAACAGATCATAGACAAAGGTCAGAGGGGAAACCTCAGGTCAAGATGAAAACCTAACTGCTAATCCAGAAACACATCTCGTGGGATTTAGGTTTCTGTGGCGTCCTCTTGTACTTGGACACGGGGCCGTTTGTCTGTCACAGTGGGGCCGTTAACATGCCCGGTTTCTCCAAGTGAGAGCGGTCTGCCAAGACGGATAAAACCTTTCAGAGGAGTCTTAGGAGCAACATTAATCTCTCACTGAGATGGAGGGAGAGACGGTAATAGAGGACGCCTTAGTGAGAGGATTTAGGAGGCGGACTTTTATTGACTTGGACCGATACAATTGCAGACTGATGGTGTTGATGCTTTCAGTGCAACAACTCTTCAGGCTGAGACGTTCCTCCTATAGACATTCTTATTTTTTAACCCTGCTAGATGCAGAAATTATGTTTTGAATGATTTGTAAGTGATGACGAGATCCACAACGAGATGCAGACATCTGATCAGTCTCAGAAGGGTTCTTTCTTTTGGGTGGATTTGGTCTTTTGAGGCTTGCAGCAGATGGAAGTAGAGCACAGCTGACACTGAAAGCCTTCAGTACGAACCATTTAACTGCAAACCTTCAGTCATCGCTTTGTTGGCAGATGTCGCCAACCCTGCACTCCAATGATCAATCTAACCTCCACAGCCCACACAGCTCTGTGTTACTGACAGACAGAGAGAGCTCGGTGTCATTGATGGGAGGTGTTTCTATATTAAAGGCCTGTGTCCACCAGCAGCACTGTTTGACATGACTCCGTCACATCGTTGTCATGTTTTCTTGGTGATATTTATTTGAATTAAAGAGCATGTTAAACACACAGAGCTAAAACACACCAAACGGACATTACCGAGGGAAACAGAAGTTAACTTCTGTAACCTATTAACAATGAGCGCTGGTGAGAAGCGCTCTGAAACTGAAGTTGTGAATACTTCCAGCACAAAGAGCGCCTTATGTGGACACAGAGAAGGCTGTCAAAGAAGCTGTCAAGCACAGAGAAGTGTCTTCATTTGACTTTCATATGATCTCACACTCTTTAGTTTTTTCCTTCTTTCTGGAATCACTTCCTATTTATCCATGAACAGGTAAATCATCTGTAAAGGCTGTCTTTATAGCGAGGGAGGCATCCTGGGTTAGAATACGTTTTTTTTAAATCCACACAGTGAGCTTGACTGAGCGCTATAATTGCTTCGCTCCACAATGGGTCCCGTACAGGATGCATCAAAACTTTGTTGATGCTTGATGGAGGATTGTTACAACGGAGACCAGAGTAATACGCTGAGTCAGCAATGTGCAGAGCTGGACGGCAAACAATGGAGGAGGAGACAAAATGTACTGAGAGCCTTTAAGAGGAAATATTACCTTGGTTGTTCCAGCGAAATTTCTCGTCTGCTGAACTGCAAGAGACAAACAAGAGAAAATAAAGCAGGTTAAATACATGGAGAAACACAACATGTTTACACTACCTCCTGTTCTGTTGTGTTCTCTGTCAGCCTCACACGTGGAAAAGCTTATCCCTCCAGAACAAACACCTAGCTGTGGGAGTGTCACCCACCTGGGGGAAAATCTCCAAACGGCCTGTTTGAGCACATATTTTCTAAAAAATGGAGCAGACAAAAGACGGAGAGGATGGACTTTTGTCATCCTCACATATTAGTTTGTAGACAGACTAGAGACACATATTAGAGTTAGAGAAACATGGGGAAGGGGATTTTGTTATATCATGTTTTTCATGTTTAACCATCAGCTTGTGCATTCATAAAACACATAGTGAAAATGTTACGAAACTTCTTTAGGACCTTTAGAGCTGGGTTTCAGTAAGACTCCTCCACGATACACTGCTGTCAAGTTACCAACAGGATGTTTGCAGAGGTCTCTTTCATACAAACAACAGAGTTGTCCAGTTACTGCGTTCAGGGCGATGATTGCAAACTTTGAATCAACATCCTTCTTCTCACCATGAAATATGTCAACGTGGATAAGAAATGTAAATATCAACCACCTGTTTCTCACCTTTCTACCATCATTACAACAAACAAACAAACCAACAGCTGTCAACAAAGACACCAGACCACAATAACCTTTAATGCAGCTCAACATCACGTTTGTTTCCTCTGAAGCAGCGTTTGACAGCGTGAGCGTGGACACTCTGGGTGTTGGTGAATGAATCGGTCAGTGTGTGATGTGCTGAGTTGGTCGTCTCGTTGCTCTCCACACACTATAGTAAGAATAAAACTGTTCAACCTGTGATTAGTCGTCCTGTGTGAGCTCTCTCACGTCTTCAGAATCGTTTAAGATTTTAAAAACCTTTTAGTGTGGACCAGGCTTCACCGGGCTCTTGCTGCATGTTTCCTCTTGTGCTTTGACATTTACTTCTATTCTCAGGTGTGAATAATGGAGACTGAAGCTAAAGAGAACCTCCTGCCCTCAATAAAGGACGTCTTTATGTAACAGCTGTAACATAATGATTTATGAATAAAGAGAAAAAGAGGCGGATGGTATTGTTCCAGCGTAACCACCAAGTGTGAATAGTTAATCAGGGTGTTTCCTGCAGCCTCTCTGACATATGTTCAATACGGTTGACTTCAATCTTTGATCCTTCTTCAGCTGCAGGCTTCACCCTTCACACCGTTTATACATCAGGAGCTGGCGTTTTGTCCTTTAACTATAGTTTGTCAGACTATTCCTTTAAAAACGGACAGACAGCCCGGTCAGTTCACCCTGTCAAAGTCTCCGTCTTAATCTCTACTCATATGTTGACTTTGAGTTGATGTGGGATATATCAGCTGCCCCCTAAGAGTCACCAGCGTGAATCAAAAGCATCCTACGTTGACTTGCACTCAGTACGCTGAAACTCTGCATTACTGTTCTTTTAGCGGCTCCACTAAAAAACAGTAGGAGGAGCAACATGGGAGGTGTATTGAAGAAATGGTTTGTTGCCATGGTAGCAAAGCAGGAATCAATATGGTTTGAGTGTTCGTGGTATCGTCTCAAAGTTTAAAGTTGTGGTTTCATGGTGACCCTGATCGGGATGATCTTACCGTTGTGTGTGTTGTTGTTTTTTCCAGCTCTACTAGCTCAAGCTGCCAGCAGAGACGTCAATAATGTAGGTCAATTGAAAAACATTAGCCCGCATGCTAAAATGCCGAGCTACATACTGATCTCACCTGACTTCAGGCACAGATCAGATCGTTAGCTGCAAAGATCAGCGCCGTGTGACTTCCATAATGACACATTCAAAGGCTTACAACCTGGGAGAGATGTACCGACACTCAAGGTCTGTTTAAAAACTTAATACTAGGGTCAAGTCATCATTATGTTTATACACTTGAACAATCAAAGTATTTTTCACCAGAGTTACCTTTGTCTGTTACCTAACGCCTCTGTAGATAAACGATGAATGCTATTCACTCCCTGCAGACACAGAACAGATGCTATTAAATCATCCCATTGATTACCTCCATTCTGTTTGTGTCTGTGTGTGTGTGTGTGTGTGTGTGCGTGTGTGTGTGTGTGTGTGTGTGTGTGCGTGCGTGTGTGTGTGTGTGTGTGTGTGTGTGCGTGCGTGTGTGTGTGTGTGTGTGTGTGTGTGTGTGTGTGTGTGTGTGTGTGTGTGTGTGTGTGTGTGTGTGTGTGTGTTTGTGTGTGTTTGTGTGAGACGGATTGCATGGGGGAGCCAAGCGCTACATGTTAATGGGACCCTCTGTCAGCAGGGCAGACTCCTCGTTCATCAGACGTTATTATACCAAACAAAACACCTGCACACGTGTACACACAGATATCTGCTACACAAAGAACGCACACACACGTGCATCACAGTAAGCCAGGGAGGACAGAGGCTGGACTGTGTGTTATGAGTCGTACAGCCTGGACAGGGCAGGATGAGGGGGATTATTATCTTGGTCCAGACAGACCTGATGCTGACGGAGTCTGGATCAATGTTTTCTTAAAGGGCAACACAGCCCGCTCCTCACTGTCTCTCTCTGTGTTTGCATGAGTCAAAATGTTGCCTCAGCTGTTTAAAAAATGCCTGAAAGGGGGTGAATGTGTGTCATTTAGCGAGGCCAGGGGTGTGATGTGGAGAACTGTAAATGTGAGCTGAGTAGAAAGCTGGTTGGAAACTGTGAGCCAGGAGGCCGAGTGGTGTTATCATGGAGTGGTTATATCCACAGGGGCTGGAGCTGGACCATGAATCAGTACAGAGGGTTTTACTTTTGTGTCTGAGCTCAGGGGAAATGTCATGACTATATACAATATAGAGCCAAGACGACCAGACGAGACTGAGGGAAGAATAAGATCGCTGTATAACATGCTGAACTAGATGAAACTATGACAGAACAATCCTTAAATCTCACAGTTTCTCTTGGACCATGAATGTGAGCCTGGACGTGGTCACAGGGTTTAAATGAACCACTTCTTGTCACTTATTTTGTGTCCTTAAAGGTCCAATCAGTGAGATGTGTAGTGATAAAGTGACCTTACTATCTGATCAGACATTAAGGAAACATGCTATGTTGAAGTGCTGGCTTCTCTGACAACAATGCAGCAGCCAGTATGTCCTCCTTCTAACTTTAGATTCTGGTCCTGAATGGTCTGGATTTGTTTGGACCAGAGAAGGTAGGCGGTTTTAAGACACCCCCACACGGCCGTTTTGGACGCCCCTCGGTTTGCCAGATATGAGAGCAGTTATCAGGTCAAACCAACAGGTGTTGCAGCGATGGAAGCGGGCAAGAGAACTGGTTCAGATAGAAGTGATTGTACCCGACCTAAAAAGCCTCTGCATGTTTCTAATAAGCTCCACGAGCAGAAACGTGCTCAAACTAGGATCAATATTGGAGATGCTTTTGACCCATTTTAAACACTAGGTGTCAGAGTTACATATTGCTCCTTTAAGTTCTTCAAAGTCAAACTTTAGCTTTACTACTGTTGGTGGAAAGTCATTATTCTATTAGTGTAGACTAACTGAAGGTTAAATAGTAAGTAAGACATGTTTAGAGCCATGCTACTCTTTGAAGCTCGACTTTGACAATGTTGATGTTTAGTGAGAATAAAACCATGATTAACATCTTAATACGTGATTGTTAGCGTGCTGACATTTTCTAAAAGACATAAAGACAAAGCAGAGTTGAGGCTTGATGAGACCATCATTTTAAGACCACAGGTGGGCCACAGTTGATTTGGACAGGAGGAGGAGTGTGTGTACCAAATGAAATGGCTATCCATTTGCTAGCTGTTGATTGGTTCCTCAGATAACCACGATGGTCACCTTTAAAGTCTTTCAGAGTTATCCTCTGAGCAACACCAATGGTTTCACCAAATCTTGTAGAAATAAATCCAATAGTTCTCCCGTTGTTGAAGTCAGAACCATCGTGGGAGAATTGACGTCAGTGATATGCATGCTCTGATGACCATGAATGTCTTTTCATATCTTATAGAAATTCAACCAATAGTAATTTAATGTTTGGATTCAAATCACCAAAGTCACATCCTTAGTGTGGCAGCAGAGAAACTCAAACAGCCGTTCAAGTTACTCATACTTCTTCCTCTGGGGACCTTGTATGTCTGCACCAATGTTCATGGAAGTTCATGCAGTAGCTGTTGAGACATTTCAGTCTGGAGCACAGTGATGGTCTGACTTTCTGCACAGGATGACTCACCTTTGGGCCATTTTTGAGTCTTTTTGTTTTTTCATCTTGTGGGTTTGAACGTCATCACTTCAGGTTCTCGGGGTTCAACCTGGTGATGCAGATTTCTTTCTTTACTTTGCTGGAACAAATAAAAGCTGACTCTCTATACCATCGAAGTCTGAGCAAGCTCGTCCACCTTCCTTTCTAGCCACACAAGCAGCCCGTCCTCCTCCTCCTCCTCCTCCTCCTCCTCGCCACCAGGTACCTCTAATCAGAGCTCAGTGTCTGAAACAGCTCATTGACCTGGTAACCCAGGAAACAGAGAGCTGGTGTTTTCTCCCATCGAACCTCTAGGACACGCCAACGGGACGTGACAGTATAATTAGTGGACCGAGAGGAAATTAATTGACAGCGTGATCAACTCGCCTGCTGCAGGTCATGCCATGGCACGGCACTTCATCAACGCTAATGATATAATGCTGAGTGCATGTGCGTGCAGGTGGAAGTGTGTGGCTCGGTTTGTGTGTAAACAAGACAGCACATCGATGTTGTGTTCACAGGGATCAACGCTGATTTGTGTTTGAATCTGCAAAGATCAAACATTTTCAGAGGAACCGTGCAGGTCAACTTAAAAACAAAAGCAGCAGAGCTTTCTACTATTCTGTGGTTATACTCGTCCTCAGAGGCTTCTGGTGCTCTAAATCTAAAATGTTACATAATCCCACCATCCCAAGTGAAGGACACAGAAAGGCTAAGCAACAATATGTCTCAAAATGCCTCCGGCTGCCTCTAAAAGAACGAAAGACTGGCTTAACAAATGTGATGATAACATAAAAGCATCTTCCGCTCATTTGTCACAGAGAGAGGAGCTTCGTCCTCAATTCCATCTTCAATGCTTCAAATCTGATCTAAAGAAAATGATGACCATTTATATCCCATTAAACACCAGACCAGCAGCAGTCAGCGGCTCCTTCCTCTTCTCTTCCGCCCAAATAGGGACAAAATGAACGACTGTAACCGTTTAGAACAGCCTGAACATCAACCTTTAACCATCCAGAAATCAATGCAATCAACAAACATTAAATGTCATCTCCAGTGCAGGTTACTGATTCTGCAGAATGTACAAACATCAGGAGTTAGGTCACTAATGTGATATCTGTAAAAGTCCACTCTGTGTCATCTGCTGTGCAACATAATCCTCCTTAGAAAAGAAAGAGTGATCCTTTTATTCCAACATCATTCCCACTTTTTCACACACAGCTGAGTTCTGGACCGTTTTCAAACCTGTGTTGTTGAGTCGAAGCACAAACCTGAAGGAATCTCACTCAGACACTAAAACCATGTTTCAGGAGAAGGCCTCACTTTGATCACAAACACATTGCAAACACCTCTACAAGGTGTACTCTGCATGCCAAACCAGTGAGCATGCCATGAGCTCCTCGGTGGTCAGACCTGGACAAACAATAAGGATCATTTCTTCTTGATATCTCTGAAACTTCAGGGTCTTTATTCTCTTGCTCCTACTTACACACGTCTCACCAATGACTGAACATGTGATGTGACATTAAAATGGATAAAAGAGAACTTATTTAAACCCCGTTAACAAAAGTCAAAGACTTTTTATATGTACAGTTAGACGATGTTTTAAAAACATGGACAGATCTAAACAGGCTGTAACAGATGTGTTAATATTCAGCTTCATTGGGCCTCCATGGCCCCGCCATGTTAGAACACAAACACACATCTTCACTATGACTGGAAATGAAGGTGTGAAGATAAAGAGACAATTTGAGCTATAATTCATAATAAGTAACACTAAGGCACGAGAGCCCTTTACTGCAATACGTGACAAGTTTAGTCCAAAGCACCTCTCATTTAAGCTGTTATTTTCAGTCCCATCAAAGCACAGATAGGAGGCATAATGCTCTGTCATTTCAGGTAATGATCAACTCCCATTGTACGCTCGGATCTGGCATTTTCAGCTGCTTTTAAAGAGCTGGTGTGGGACATCAGGAGCTATTCCCAGAGAAACACAGGTAATGTCACAGATCAAATCACTGCTCTCTGACCAGCTCGTCTTAATGACCACTCTGCTGCATTAAGGGAGGAGGAATGTCGAGAATGGAAAGGTTAGAGAGAGAAGAGGGAGCAGGGGGGCGTTAGGATACTGAGCGGGGAGAGGGAGAACAATAGAGAGAGACACGGAGAGGTTGAAGATGAAAGAGAGAAAAGAAGAAAAACGATGTAGATAGAGAACGATGAGAGAGCTCTTCTCAATCCAACGAGTGGAGCTTAAAAGAGCGGACGCCAGAGATAGCTGATGAAATCATTTTATCCAGCCAATAAACACATTCTGAACCGGGTCCATGTAATCCATCTATTTTCATGGCCAGCTTATTATCTGCTGTCTGTGCTGACCACAACGACCACAATGTGAGCACAATGACCACGATGATCAGCCCTCTGTTGGACTGAACTCTAAGATAACAAAGCCACCCATAAAGGAAGGAAAGTTATTGTAGTTCTGTGGAAACAGTTCAAGCCTCTGTGAGGTTGTTCATTTACTCCATTTGACAGATTTACAGAACATAAAGTAAATGACTTCTATCGTAACAGATTTATTCACATCTCTTCTAACAGACTGATCTGTTCATCACAACTGGCGCTGGGCTTTTGAAAAGCTAAAGTCACCTAAATAAAGTCTGAATGTGTCACTTAGTTTGTTCTTCATAACTCAAATCAAAGCCTCGTCATTGTTCAGTCTGTTGGTTTTGTTGAGCCTCGATCACTGACGCTTGACTTTGCTTCAAACTGCTCATGAATGCCACATAGATAGAGTAGATGGCGATGGGGATTCAGTCCCTCATCGATACTCCTGAACCATCCTGGTCTGGATCAAAACAACTATCGAGGATTTTTTATAACATGCTGGGAAGTTTCTTCTCCAAACCAAAGTAGTCATGAATTAAGTTTCTCACCAAAAACTCACTTTTCTTTTTCTTGACGTTACACTTAAACACATCATGAAGACATTTTATTTTGTCTCGTCTAATTGTCATTTTACTGAGCTGAACTGGTGGGCTGGGACCCCAAAGTGGGTGGTGTAGCTGTTTTCAGTGGGTCGTGTAGCTGTTTGCAGTGGGTGGTGTAGCTGTTTTCAGTGGGTCGTGTAGCTGTTTGCAGTGGGTGGTGTAGCTGTTTTCAGTGGTTGGTGTAGCTGTTTTCAGTGGGTGGTGTAGCTGTTTTCAGTGGGTGGTGTAGCTGTGGGTCGTGTAGCTGTTTGCAGTGGGTGGTGTAGCTGTTTTCAGTGGGTGGTGTAGCTGTTTTCAGTGGGTGGTGTAGCTGTTTTCAGTGGGTGGTGTAGCTGTTTTCAGTGGGTGGTGTAGCTGTTTTCAGTGGGTGGTGTAGCTGTTTTCAGTGGGTGGTGTAGCTGTTTTTAGTGGGTGGTGTAGCTGTTTTCAGTGGGTCGTGTAGCTGTTTTCAGTGGGTGGTGTAGCTGTTTTCAGTGGGTGGTGTAGCTGTTTTCAGTGGGTCGTGTAGCTGTTTTCAGTGGGTCGTGTAGCTGTTTTCAGTGGGTGGTGTAGCTGTTTTCAGTGGGTGGTGTAGCTGTTTTTAGTGGGTGGTGTAGCTGTTTTCAGTGGGTGGTGTAGCTGTTTTCAGTGGGTGGTGTAGCTGTTTTCAGTGGGTCGTGTAGCTGTTTTCAGTGGGTCGTGTAGCTGTTTTCAGTGGGTCGTGTAGCTGTTTTCAGTGGGTCGTGTAGCTGTTTTCAGTGGGTCGTGTAGCTGTTTTCAGTGGGTCGTGTAGCTGTTTTCAGTGGGTCGTGTAGCTGTTTTCAGTGGGTCGTGTAGCTGTTTTCAGTGGGTCGTGTAGCTGTTTTCAGTGGGTCGTGTAGCTGTTTTCAGTGGGTGGTGTAGCTGTTTTCAGTGGGTCGTGTAGCTGTTTTCAGTGGGTGGTGTAGCTGTTTTCAGTGGGTGGTGTAGCTGTTTTCAGTGGGTGGTGTAGCTGTTTTCAGTGGGTGGTGTAGCTGTTTTCAGTGGGTCGTGTAGCTGTTTTCAGTGGGTGGTGTAGCTGTTTTCAGTGGGTGGTGTAGCTGTTTTCAGTGGGTGGTGTAGCTGTTTTCAGTGGGTCGTGTAGCTGTTTTCAGTGGGTCGTGTAGCTGTTTTCAGTGGGTCGTGTAGCTGTTTTCAGTGGGTCGTGTAGCTGTTTTCAGTGGGTGGTGTAGCTGTTTTTAGTGGGTGGTGTAGCTGTTTTCAGTGGGTCGTGTAGCTGTTTTCAGTGGGTGGTGTAGCTGTTTTTAGTGGGTGGTGTAGCTGTTTTCAGTGGGTGGTGTAGCTGTCTTCAGTGGGTGGTGTAGCTGTTTTCAGTGGGTGGTGTAGCTGTTTTCAGTGGGTGGTGTAGCTGTTTTCAGTGGGTCGTGTAGCTGTTTTCAGTGGGTCGTGTAGCTGTTTTCAGTGGGTCGTGTAGCTGTTTTCAGTGGGTGGTGTAGCTGTTTTCAGTGGGTGGTGTAGCTGTTTTCAGTGGGTGGTGTAGCTGTTTTCAGTGGGTGGTGTAGCTGTTTTTAGTGGGTGGTGTAGCTGTTTTCAGTGGGTGGTGTAGCTGTTTTCAGTGGGTGGTGTAGCTGTTTTCAGTGGGTGGTGTAGCTGTTTTCAGTGGGTGGTGTAGCTGTTTTCAGTGGGTCGTGTAGCTGTTTTCAGTGGGTGGTGTAGCTGTTTTCAGTGGGTGGTGTAGCTGTTTTCAGTGGGTCATGTAGCTGTTTTCAGTGGGTCGTGTAGCTGTTTTCAGTGGGTCGTGTAGCTGTTTTCAGTGGGTCGTGTAGCTGTTTTCAGTGGGTGGTGTAGCTGTTTTCAGTGGGTCGTGTAGCTGTTTTCAGTGGGTGGTGTAGCTGTTTTTAGTGGGTGGTGTAGCTGTTTTTAGTGGGTGGTGTAGCTGTTTTCAGTGGGTCGTGTAGCTGTTTTCAGTGGGTCGTGTAGCTGTTTTCAGTGGGTCGTGTAGCTGTTTTCAGTGGGTCGTGTAGCTGTTTTCAGTGGGTGGTGTAGCTGTTTTTAGTGGGTGGTGTAGCTGTGGGTGGTGTAGCTGTTTTCAGTGGGTGGTGTAGCTGTTTTCAGTGGGTGGTGTAGCTGTTTTCAGTGGGTGGTGTAGCTGTTTTCAGTGGGTCGTGTAGCTGTTTTCAGTGGGTGGTGTAGCTGTTTTCAGTGGGTGGTGTAGCTGTTTTCAGTGGGTGGTGTAGCTGTTTTCAGTGGGTCGTGTAGCTGTTTTCAGTGGGTGGTGTAGCTGTTTTCAGTGGGTGGTGTAGCTGTTTTCAGTGGGTGGTGTAGCTGTTTTCAGTGGGTGGTGTAGCTGTTTTTAGTGGGTGGTGTAGCTGTGGGTCGTGTAGCTGTTTTCAGTGGGTCGTGTAGCTGTTTTCAGTGGGTGGTGTAGCTGTTTTCAGTGGGTCGTGTAGCTGTTTTCAGTGGGTGGTGTAGCTGTGGGTCGTGTAGCTGTCTTCAGTGGGTTGTGTAGCTGTTTTCAGTGGGTCGTGTAGCTGTGGGTCGTGTAGCTGTTTTCAGTGGGTCGTGTAGCTGTGGGTCGTGTAGCTGTTTTCAGTGGGTGGTGTAGCTGTTTTCAGTGGGTGGTGTAGCTGTTTTCAGTGGGTGGTGTAGCTGTTTTCAGTGGGTCGTGTAGCTGTTTTCAGTGGGTCGTGTAGCTGTTTTCAGTGGGTCGTGTAGCTGTTTTCAATGGGTCGTGTAGCTGTTTTCAGTGGGTCGTGTAGCTGTTTTCAATGGGTCGTGTAGCTGTTATCAATGGGTCGTGTAGCTGTTTTCAGTGGGTCGTGTAGCTGTTTTCAATGGGTCGTGTAGCTGTGGGTCGTGTAGCTGTTTTCAGTGGGTCGTGTAGCTGTGGGTGGTGTAGCTGTTTTCAGTGGGTCGTGTAGCTGTGGGTCGTGTAGCTGTTTTCAGTGGGTCGTGTAGCTGTTTTCAATGGGTCGTGTAGCTGTGGGTGGTGTAGCTGTTTTCAGTGGGTCGTGTAGCTGTGGGTCGTGTAGCTGTTTTCAGTGGGTCGTGTAGCTGTTTTCAGTGGGTCACCTGGAGGGGTCGCCTGGAGAAACAAGAGTGTGTATGAATGGAAGGTAATCATGTTTGTTTCTTTTCTTTGTACTGTCTGAGGTTCAAACTGTCTATTGTTTAGTTCGTCAGGGATCAACGTACGCAGGGGCGTGTCCAGGGTGAAATCTGATTGGCCACCCCAAAAATCCTAAACAGTGATTGGCTATTTGCCCTGTCAGAGGCAGACTGTTAAAACCAACTATTAGGGATTTTTTTTGCAAAGGCTGCTAGTATTTTTCTTTACACATCAATTTGATTTTACTTCGTAAAAAAAACTTTGCACATCTTTTTCATAGACAGGAGCTTAGGGAAGTAATGCATGCAATGAACTAACTGGCAAAGTGTCGGGACCAAAACTTTTCAAAGTAGACTGTGTAGGAGTTTGCACTTTTTTAAGAACTTTATATAGTGACTTTGAAACATTCATCTGCTTTTTGTGTCATAAAATAAGCAAATGTTCCATTATCTCCTGTTATAAAGTAGATGAGGTAAGACAGGGTCAATAATTGATATCTATTTTTATATGTTTGAGCACACATCACATTTCAGGCCACCCCTGTAAAAGGCAATGCCCTAGTTGGGCCACCCCAGTCAGAAAAGTCTGGACACGGCCCTGCATGTACGACAGACATTCATCTCTAATGAGAGGAGATGCATTGCACCAGATTTAGCTGATTAGCTAGATTCCATGTGCAGACCCTGAGCAGGCAGACACACAAAGACACAAAATACATATGATGATATGATTAACAGCTAAAAAACAGATAACATCGTAGCCACAGTCCCTAACCTAAAGCCTACCACCCAACCCTCCCTCCACACAAACATGGAGTACAATTCATTCTCAGGGTATGGGGACATCTGTGTGTAATGTGAATATTCAGCTTTCATTCACCGGCTCATCTCGAGCGGCTTGGCTGTGAGCCACATCAACAATAAGGCAGGCGGCAGGTTTAGCCTCAGGTGCTGCGAACAGAAACCTCAGTCATGTCTCCAGAAGATCTTTGAGCATTGATTGTGCATTAGTGGATTCCCTCTGTTGTCAGTCAAGGTAAATGAATCCTGCTTTCAGAGCATTCACTTCTTCTTTGATCTGTTAAAGACTTTTTGTGACATCTCAGACGCTGAGTGGATACTGCTGCCTTCACCGAGCGTGAGAAAACATCCAGGAGCCGACAGAAGTAGAATCCAAACAGCCCGACACATGCACGTACTCACCAGCATTCAACTTGAATAAGACAGAAGATTCTGGTATCATTTCATCACTTTGTAAGTTCATATGACACTCCATACTAAACAGACGCTTATCATGTTTGGGGTCATATATTCACTATGACGAGCTCCATATTTGGACTCCACCAACTCCTGAGGGAAACATCAGCCACTCATACAAATCTGTCACCTAAAAATAACATATGCAGAGTACTATTATGGGATGCAAGGTGGACATATAACCTGCACAAGAGTCTCAGCTTCAGACTGAGACAGAGAGCTGCAGCTCAATATCATCTAAATATGACTGCGAGCCTCTAATCACTCTGTTAGCTGCATGATGGAATTAGAGCGGGTGGATAAAAGAAACCTTCAGTTTCTCCGTTTGTTGGTAGAATTGGACAGAAGTTTGTCCGTGATGGAGTCGCAGGAACATTTTAAAGATACAAATATAAATAATAAAACCATAATAAAATGCAGCTTTGTGCACTTGTAGCAGCTCTAAAATAAGTACAACCATGCAGGATAACCTGTAGTTACACACAGAGCACAAAGTGGTTACATGAGACTAAGAGTCCGTCTGCTAATGAGGCTGCTGCAGCTTCTGGACATGAACGAGTCCTTATGGAGCTTGTTTTATTAAAGGGTGAAGCTTGAACAGTCCTACAGCTTCATACTAAACAGCAGCAGAGAGAATCACAACACAAACTCAAACAGTTCACAGCGGTTTCACAGATCCTCAGAGAAAACAAACAAACACACTGAAGCAAACTAAGAGGACGCCACAGGCTGATACTGCAGCCACACTGCTGCTGATCAGACGGTCCATCAGCCCGCCGAGGGAGGAAGCCCAGGCAGATCCCAGAACAGCTATTGTGGACCCTTAATTACAGCCTGTGCAGGAAGATGGAGGACCCCTGTGTGCTCAGTAACTACGTGCTTTATCTCGTTTGATGTAATTATGCATTATGTTGGAACAATAGCTAAATCTTCCTGCTTTGTGCAGGTCGCTTCTGACGCGGCTGTACATCGTATCATAGGAGGGGAGACAATTCAAAGGGTGCAGGTGTCATCAGCCTCTGGAGAGGACTTTGCATTGATACAGGAGGGTGGTGCAGGGCATGGTGAAGGGCAGGATGTTGTAATGAGGTGGCAGAAAAATGACACATATAGCACAAGACAGTCAAAGCAGTGAAAGCTGCTTTTAGTGGAGATGGTCAACAATCATGAGCCAACATAAAGGTTCCTGGACTCAAAGCTCCTGTGAGGAGTTATCTACCACTTCTCAGGGGGCTGGAGCCAATCCCAGCTGTCATTGGACGAGAGGCGGGGTACACCCGGATCTGAACTACAGGATGTCTGTTACAGTAAATGCATCTTTGCCGAGGTGAAAAAATGGGATTTTTGAATTTAGCTTTGAGGAATGCAAATAAAACCTTGCAGCAGATTGTCGTCTCCACACTGAATGCAGAGCGGTGCGTCTGGCTGCGGCTGATAATGTCTTTTTGGGACAATTCTGTGGCTTGTTTAATAAAAAGCTCAGCATGAGCTGGGACAGTGAAGGTGAAGGGAGATATGACTCTCGTTTGGGTCTGATGTTCAGGAATTGAGCCGAGGTGGAGGAGAGCGTCATTTTCCTCCCCTCTGCCATCCAGACAGAGAGGAGCACGAGACCCTTTGAAGCGAGTGATTAAAGCACAGCAGGACGGGGCTCAGCTCACACGTCCACATGCTCCAAACAAATGGTTAGAGAGAGAGAGAGAGAGGGAAGCAGAAGTCTCCTGTGACCCACTAAATTGGTCAGATTGACTTCCCAGTCTGCCAGTGTAGGAGGCGGCCATTTTGACTCGGGGCCAGAAGTTAAATGCGAGGCGAGGGGAAGACATGTTGGATCTCTGTGTGAGACCGGACGCTCTTTCCAGATCCGCTCATGTTCCTGGGATTGCTTTGTACGATAAATCCTCCATGTGTTAAAAAGTCTCACCCAGCGCTGAGAGAAGTGAGAGGAAATATCTTTTGACACTCGTCATGTCAGAACTGATTGGCTGTGGCACATCGCTCTCATGGTGCTGTTGAGCTTTCTTTCTAAACACAACAATAAAAACACGCCTTTTTCTTCACTACAGAGAGTCTCAAAGAGCAGAGCAGCACGTCACGAGGGGCACCATCAGTCATCTCTGTGAGCCCAGCGTCGTACAATCAAAACCTGACGAGGGCTGACTTCAGAGGGCCAGCGCTCCTCACACCCCCCACCCCCCTCCCCCTTTTTACAGATATCAAGGGCGGAAATATTGAGCCTGTCAAGAGCTATAAATAAGAGCGCCTGTCAATAGACAAAAGCTCCCATTGGGATGATTGCTCAGGAGGCCTTCATTAAAGGGGCAGCTGGAATCACAAATCCTTCATGTAACACACGTGTGCTAATATAATCTTTCTTCTGGTGCCCTCACTGTTTCATGACATAAAGATGAGAACACGCTTCTTCACATAACTTACATCAGACTGTTTGAAGATCAAGTAGAACCCACATGATAAAAACCCATGATATCTATAAATGTGCTGACTTTTTACAGCCCAACAAAAACACAGTGGCGTCCTCTTCCATTCACTACTCTAGTGTAAATGATTGACAGGTGTCCCGCCCCCCCTTGATTTGTTGATCATTTGATCTAAATCCGTTCAGCCCAGAGGTCACCGACTCCTGACGAACGACTGTAGAGTTACAGACTGCAGAGATTTTTTAAAAAACACTACCGTAGCATTAGAAAGGATGTATTTTACTTTACAATGTGTGACCATGTGGTTCAGTGCTCACCATCCTGAGTCGGTGTCAGCTGTTTTTTGTCGCTGTGCTCACAGCACTCTCAGTTGAAAACAGTTCAACGACAGCACCATGCTCGTCAATGTCACTGCTCCCTCACTGACCAATCAAAATCAAGAAGAGGCGGGACTTCTGGTAACAGCTTTGTCAACAAAAATGGCGGAATGCATTTTTAACAAGACAGGTTTCCAGGGACTTGAAGGAATAAAGAAGAGAAGGTGACATGAAGGAAGGAGAAAGCCTCCAGAGCTGCTGCAATGACAAACTCTTTCTTCTTCTGGATGTTTGTGTCCCTTGACCTGCTGCCTCAGAGGTGAGGAAGTGATACGTGACTCAGCCCAGGTGCACTAACAGTTGTTCAGCCTGGCTGTTGGAGCAGTAGTAGCTTTGTACTGTGTTATTTTTTCCCTCTCTGTACAGATTGACAAGCCAAAGCTGTGGCGATCTCCTCTCTA
>CM036544.1:1396354-1411354 GCA_020745685.1 Tautogolabrus adspersus
TTCCAATAACGTCAGAGACAAATACAGACATTATTCAGTGACTCATGAGCGCACAGCTCTGATGTCTCTGCAGGATCTGATAGGTCCATTCTAATACATCGCTTCTTTTTCATTTCCTTTCATCAAAACTTTTCCATCTTTCTCAACTTTTCCAAATACCAGCCGCTTCACCCGAGCTCTACTCAGCAGTGGGGGGACAGTTAGTGGCCTTTAACCAAACGCGTGCGCGCTTTTCATCCATGCACGACGACAACAACGCCATTCAGAGGCTGGCATTTGGAGAGGAGCGTGAAATGTGATTGTGGGTGAAGCAGTTTATGGGCATGATTGAAAGAGAGAAGTCTCTAATATGCTGCCAGAAAAACAAAAAAACATTTCAATGTAAGAAAAACTAAAAAACATGCTGATCCTGCAGAGGACAAAGGCTGAATCATAAGACGAGCATCTGAGTGCATGCCGAAATAAGGGGGCGGAGCTCTTAACATGATTAGTTTGGTTTGTCTGTTGACTTTATGCAGGGTTAAATATATAAATCTAAATACTGATTGTAATTGGATGCTAGCTGTGAGTGTGAGCGGAGATCTGTCGGTTTGCCAGATATGAGAGCAGTTATCAGGTCAAACCAACAGGTGTTGCAGCGATGGAAGCGGGCAAGAGAACTGGTTCAGATAGAAGTGATTGTACCCGACCTAAAAAGCCTCTGCATGTTTCTAATAAGCTCCACGAGCAGAAACGTGCTCAAACTAGGATCAATATTGGAGATGCTTTTGAAAAATGGAGAGAGGTTAGAACGCAGAAAGGTTTACAGACCGATGCAGAGCTGGATAAACACTGAAGCTTCAGTGTCCACCACATGGTGACCTGCGTGAGCATCCACTCTAGAGAGGGGGGGGGGGGGGGACAGCTCTCTGCAATGTTTTGAATTTGGACTGCAGTACCCATTTTAAACACTAGGTGTCAGAGTTACATACTGCTCCTTTAAATCAAATTCATTCAGAACATGTGTGTTAATCTCTCTCAGCTCATTTGGTTTTGAGCAGCTTGTGCAGAAGAAATCATATAAATCACAGCAGAACAGACAGCAGCCGATGATAAATAACAGTATAAATATAAACTATGATTAATAATGTTTACTTATTGCAGAGAGAGAACAATGTCAAGTCGTGGATAGTCTTACAAGCACAGAAATATTACGGGATTAAACATTGGAGCAGATTTTGAACAGCTACAATCCCACAGCAGCAAAAAATGATCTTATATCCTCCGCTTCCCGTCACATGTCTTTGCAGCAAGTGTAACTAAATATAATGCTGCGGTGGACGACACCACAAGAGCAAGAAAACCATCCAGAAGGAATATTTTCAATCTTACAGAATGATCACCATGCTTAAGTTGAAGCATCCCTGTGCAGAAGTTACGTAAACTAACACTTCCATTTATACCTGAATTATTATCAACAAAAGGGTTAGGGTTAGGAAATGTTGCTTTTAATATTCAAATAAGTATTTAAAGAAACAGAGCATTCTGGGAGATCAAATGTCAGTTCAACATCTAACCAGGTGTGATCATATCTAATGCTGAGGTCTAGATACGTGAAGCTGATTTGTGTTTATTGAGCTGTAAACAAAGCAGATACCTTCTGTCTCTGAGCAGACGTTTAATGAGGAGGGTCCTGATTCAAACCAGTGTGGGTGCATTAAAGCTCCACGTTAACCCCAGAGGACTGATCGCAGCGTCAAACGGTTTCACCAAATCACAACCTCTCTGTAAAAACATGGCGGATGCTTCATCACAGCAGTGACGAACGGAGGAACTGTAAACGCAGACAACACTTCTTCACGTCATGAAAACGTTACAGCACAAAGACTGCATCTTCCATCTTTGAACACAGAGTATGAAGAAGACATTCAACATAAAGAACTTCTTTGATTTGATGAAACTGTTTCTGTCAGTGAGTCGTTTGAATTGATCTGAACTCGACAACATTTCTCCGCCCCGGTGCAGCGGCAGCGTTGATCCTTTATGAGTCAGCCGGATGCAGCCCAGTGCACGCTCGTCACTGCGACTCTGAGATTCTTTCTTGAAGATGTTGTTGGAAAACATCAAACATTGTGTGCAAAATTAATTTCTCTGTTACATAATTGCCCTACTTTGCAGGCAACTGTTCTGAGATGGTGTTTGAAATCCATGAAGGTTGTTTCATCATGACGACTATCAAAGCGATACTTATATAATACGTGTTGTGGGATGTGAATATGCAGGGACACACGTCTTTTCTTTTTCTTTTAAAGGATCTCGTTTATTGACCTCTTGTTGGGGCCGCTGAAGAACTGCACAGATTAGGGTGAGGTGGTGGTCAATCGTTAGTTTTAGGGCGCCAGATAGACTAGCGCTTATGTCCCGTGCCCCATGTATGGAGACTAGAGTCCTCGTCGCAGCGGCCGTGGGTTTGAATCAGACCTCAGCTCTTTGCTGCATGTCATCCCTCTCTCTCTCCCCCCAACATCTCCTGTCTCTCTTCAGCTGTCCTATCTCATAAAAGCACAATGCCCCCCCCCCAAAAAAAAAGGTTAATTTCAAGTAAAATAAGCCTCCAATAAACACTATTATTGGACGTGACTTTTGCATTGGACGTGCATTTCTTCTTCAATTCATCTGGATCCAACCTGAACTCTCAAACTCTGCAGCTTCTAATCCTGACCTCATCTCAAATCATGGAGGGGTTTAATGCCTCCTTACGAGACTTGGTCACACAGACAACAGCTCTGCAGGGACTGAGTAGCAGAGGAGCTAACTATGTCAGTATGTTAACGTTTGTTTACGTGAAAAACATGTAAACGAACTCTATAAGCTCAATCGGCCCCATAAACATTCTGCACATGCTCCACAGTTCCCACGCCAATATTTGACCCTGAGGTCAAATGGCGTTGTTGTCTTTCAGATCTCACAGTTAGCTATAGGGAAAGTGTGCATTTCTTTTTTAACCAGAAGTAAAGCGTAGAGTGTACCAAATGCACAGAGCTGTACGGTTGTTCATCATCTGACTTACAAACCACTTTGCTAACTTGTGAGCCGGAAGAAGGTCCAACAGTAACCAGCTGACAGGGAGTACGTAGTGTTCATTTTGGCAGTCATTTTTATATTTAGTCTTAGTCCTGTTTCAAATGTCCTTGTTAGTTTTTATCATATTTAGTCTACCTCGACTAAAAGTCTGAGCATTTTAGTCTTATATTAGTCAAAGCAAACACTAATATTTTAGTCTAGTGTTAGTCAATCAAAACTGCTGATATATGCATACACACGGAAAAAGTTCTGATTTGCAAATGTATTTCTAAACATGGCATGTCAACAACACAGGACACACACACCTATTGCAATCAATAATCCCCCCGCTGCTTCATTCCCCCACTGGCCAGCACGGCCCACGGTCACACTGCATCAGGACTAACCGTGCCTGAGCACGATTACCTCTTGTTCATAACGTCGTTACACAGCACATGCATGCTTTATGATATTATGAAGCGTAGTTTACAAACAGGCGGACTCGGGAAAAAAAATAAAAAAGGGACGCGCAGTGGAGAACAACACAGAGAGCATGACAGCTACTTTACTGACTTTGAGGCTTATTTTGAGTCACTTTAATCAGATACAGCCGTAAATTAATTAAAAAAATAAAAGAGACGCACGGTCGAGTCCTCAGTCGTTTTCCTCAGTCTCATGATAATGAAAATGGGTCCATATATCGCCTCGTTTTCTTCTCCCAAGCCCTGTTGTTGTCATGTTGCTTGCTCCTTCTTGGTACATCCATGTGTTGCTCCCGGTCGCGGAGCTGACACAAATCTACTGTGTGCGCCCGCGCGCCGCTCACAGGTGTCGGAACTTCTGCATTGTGGGTAAAAAGTCATTTCATGATTCCGTCTCGTCTTTTTTCGTCAACGATAATGCATGTTGGTAATCGTCACAGTTAGCGTAAGATGACGACGGTGCCATCTCGTCATCGTCTCCTCTTAGTCATTGAAAAAAACGTCATTGACGAATATATTTCGTCATAGTTTTCGTTAACGAAATTAACACTAGTACGTACATCACCAGCTACAGTAGCAGAGTTGGAAATACTTAGTAAGTCCAGCTACATGGTGTAATGGAACTGGAATCGTAACTGGACAACAAACTCTCTCTCTCTGCTCCTGCCACCTCTTTCTCTACGTTTTGCTTTCTTTAACACGCTCATTTGATCCTGAAAAGATGCTTCATCAGGCTTATGGCAACGACGTTTCTTTAAAAAACAGTTTTTCAGGTTCTAGTTCTCAGAAACCTGCAGCTCCCCTCTGCAGGCGTCTCTGTCAGGGAATGTGTGCTGCACAGAAACTGAGTCACAGGGCTACGAGTTGAAGCTGGCAGACGAGCGCCCTGACAGCTTCTGGGTAATGGGCTCTCGCTGGGCTCGCTAGACGGGTCGCTTTCTCCCCGCCAGACGAGTGGTGGTGGGTCCTGCCGGGTGCTGTGGTTACAGCCAATGCTTATGCACAAGTACACACACACTCAGCAGCCAGACAAGCATACAGCCGTGCATCTGATTAGCAGACAACTGTCGCAAATATGCACAGCCAAAAGAGGAAGACAACTAGCACGCAGCGGGAGTGGGCTAGTCCTCTGCAAGCGGAGTGTAAGGGCCACCGCGGTGTCACCAAAGCTCAGATATCTTTATCTGCCGGGTGTGTGCTCGCTGCCAGGCGTCCACTCGGATGGTTAGATAAAGGCACTGTAAGCAAGCAAACAGTCAGCAGGGTGAGGTGACCCACCAGAGATAACAGAATCACACTGCTCCAGTTCTACACACTGTTTCTTAATATATTTATAAGCCATGACGTAGCTCGGTGACGTCAGTGCAGACCAATAAGCTCAAGGTTTAAAAATGCACCAACACTTTGCTTTATAATGCCGGAGACTGACCGGACCGCACCCTGATGAATCGCTCACTTTGTGAAGCACTCATCGCTCAGTCTACCCTGCAAATCAAATATTAACTCAAGCACACAAAAAACGTTTAATTTCCCCGGTTAATCCACTACCTGACTTCAGAAAGACGTTGTAGCTCTTCCATGCATTCATTTCTTCCTCATAAGCCAAAAAGAATCAGTAAATACTCAACGGTAACCTTGACATTTCAGGCATGTGATCCTTTAACTGAAGACATATGTCACGCTCCTCCTTCTAGGACAAAGACGTTGTCTCAGTATGACTGATGGACACACACACACAGTCTCACAGTGGACTTGTGCTTTTTGAAGTGATGAAGCAGCAGCATGGTGGTGGCAGACTCTGTGACCTGTGGTGACTGATTCATGCTGGTAACAAAGGCAGAGCTGAGAGACTCATTAGCACCTCTGAAAGTCTTTATCTCCCACCACACAACACGAGCAGATCCCCGAGCAGCCTCCACCTGCTGCATGAAACTCTTCTCTGCTTTGACCTGCCTGTCCATGAACACTGTTCCTTATAACTGATAACTGTATGGCAGCTTTAAATAGAGCTGTCAAACAGAGCGACAAAGTCAACTCTAAGTGCTGCAGAATGTGACGCATGAGTCACGCTGAGGCTGGGCCATATTCTTTCACACCAAACTGGATTTAAGATTTGAATCTATTTCAGTCAACATAGTAGTTCTATTTGGTGTCCAGACTCCGACCACATCTCCCCTCACTGTTTTATCTGACATGCAGAAGTTTGAAGAGTGATGGGATGATATCCTAAACCCCCCAGTCAGAGTCTACAGGTGGATGCTTGGCTGGTGGAGGTGGGGCTTATCAAGGGTTCAATACCAGTGCAGGTCAGAGGTGGTAATGAGAGAGGAGAGATCTTGGAGCTTAAAAAGAGCGCTAATAGGAAAGAGGTGTTGCAGATAATGACGAACAGGTATAAATGTATGCATCATTACGTGGATGTATTTGCATGTGTACCTGAGTGTTAGCATACATGTGTGAGTGCGCAGATGTGTGTGTACGATTGGTGTTGACGCATGTCAAGTGTGAAATCAGTGCAGCTCGAGCTCAGGCGTGGCCTCATTTTTGTCGGGATATCAAAAGGACTTCAGCTTGTTCAGCTCTTTTCTAGTCAACTTGAGGTTAAGTGTCTTGTCCAAGGACAAATCGGACGTGGCTGCAGGAGCTGGGGATCGAACCCCCAACCTTCGGGTTGATGACCGACTCTACCACTGAACTACAGCCATATCATTTTTATTTTTTAAACTACAAAACACAAATAATAAGCTCGAAACATAGACATTTTAGAAGAATAGAAAAATCCGTTTTAACTAACGTCCGTTTCAGAAGCAGCTAAAAACTCCTCACAGGAGCTTTTACAAACAACTCGTGCTGTACATATGACACGCTAACATAATCATGCTAATGTAACGAACCAAAAGAAAACCAGGAAATAAAGGAGGCAATAAAAGAGAGAGCCAAAGTTACTCATCAAAACAACAGAACAGTTTGAGTTCAGTTTAACTTCTGGGAACAAATCAAAGCTCCTCGTTAATCGTGCCAAGACGCCGTCGCTCTGTGCATCTCGTTAAACTGCAACCAGGATCCATTTCTGCATGAGCAGTGAGGCTGCCGATATGTTTCCACTTTTATTCACTGGGACGAGCAGTGATGAATAAAACAACAACATCAGAGCAGCAACAGTACTGATGATTCAGATGTCATTGAACAGTAAATCCAACGTGCCTCAGGCCCTACTGCAACATATTGCCTCAGTGGACGCCAAACCATGAGTCCATTTGATGACTACGTCCAAGTCACACAAAGTGGACGGCTGATAAAAGGCGAAGAAGAAGAAGAGTGTAATCCACCTAATAGTAAACCCATAGAATCGAGTCGGCGACATGGCAGCCTTTATTTCATCCGTGTGCAGCCTCGTGATGAAGTGCAACACAAGTTTCTTTTTCTCTTTTGGACTCCACACCTCCTCCATCTCCCATGTTGCTGCCACCTTCAATGGGCACCCTGAATACAGCCCCATGACAGCACTGAGGAGCTGAATGCATGCACCAGTTAATTAGACTGCTGAATGAATGGCTTTAAGGCCATCCGTCCGCTCTTTGTCGGTCCAGCCCTCAGATTGAAATGAGAATTACGGCGAAGGCAGAAGAGTAATTAGCTGGAGACGGATGGGATCCCCTAGCTCGCTTTATGGAGTCCAAGAGGAGAAAAGATGATTGATTGTGTGCGTTTATTTACGTGTGTATGTGAGAGAGAGAGAGAGAGAGAGAGAGAGAGAGAGAGAGAGAGAGAGAGAGGAGTCGGGCAGAGGAATGGAGAAAGAGAGAGAGAGAGAGAGAGAGAGAGAGAGAGAGGAGTCGGGCAGAGGAATGGAGAAAGAGGCTGTAATCGTGTTACGTTGTCCTGAGTGGCGGGCTAAGTGCATTACTAGCATTGTGTTAGGAGTGCTGTCTTCACATCGGGACTCGTATGGATCGTGTAGAATGAGTTCTTTGAGCCCGAGCAGAGATGAGGCTCGCGTCCAAACTCAATCAGCAGCAGATGATGAGGCAGTGTCTGCACATTGTTTACAGTTTACCTACTCTCATCACGAAAAGAAAGATGGCCCTGAACACACCATTGGATTCAAGTGACAGCTGCACAATCGCTGGTTGTAATAGACAATAACTCGTCATGTTTGCAAAGCTGAGGGTTTGTTCGTGCCGTGAGACCTGAGCCAAAACTCATTTCAACTTTGAAAGGAAGCAGCTTCCATCAACCTTGAGTCTTGTGCTGACAGCATTGATATATTCTGCCAAAAGAATATCCTAATGCTTTCTCCTGCTGCAGAAAAGGTCATCTTTAATATGCTGTCACGCCTGGTGATAACAGACAGAGAGTGAGTTAGATTTCAACAGATCAGCTCTGTTTGTGTCATGTCCTGTTCAATGCAAACATATGAAGGTGATTCATCGAGACTCTTTGAGTTCAATGTGAACTTCTTAGTGCACAAAGCATTCTCATCACACGTAGAGAAACACCAGCCCGTCAGCACGGTGTCTTATACAGACACAATTATTTTCATCCTTGACCGTCAGGATAGTGAGGAGGTCTTTTTGACGAGGTTTAAGATGGATACACATGAGAAGATTTTGCAGCAGGGGATTCCATCCGTCTTGAGCTAATTACTCTTCTGCCTGCGCCGTAATTCTTATTTCAATTTGAGGACTGGACTAAAAAAGACAGGACGGATGGCCTTAAAGGTCACGTATTACGCAAATCCACTTCCCCATGTTTCTCTAACACTAATATGTGTCTCTAATCTGTCTACAAACCCCCCAATGATGAGAAAAGTCCATCCTCTCCGTCTTTTGCCTGCTCCACTTTTCAGAAAATGTGTGCTCAAACAGGCCGTTTGGAGATTTTCCCTTCATGACATCACAAAGGGCAGTAACCCCTCCCCCAGGTGGGTGACACTCCCACAGCTAGGTGTTTGTTCTGCCCTCTGAGTCTGCCTTCTCACCGTGAACAATAGGGCATGGAGAGAGAAAGCCCGAGCCACCCAAGCCCTTCCAGAGAGGGGCGTGGTCAGACACAGCTCATTTACATTTAAAGCTACAGACACAGAAACAGCCTGTTCTGAGCAGGGCTGAAATAGAGGGGTTTATAGGCATGATCAAATACAGGATCAGAGTGGATTTAGAACAAGACACTTCACACACATGTTTTTAAGGAGCTCTGAGACTTATTTACACTGAAGAGGAGGAGGATATGAGACCTTTGACCCTGATAAGTTAAGTGTATAACCGTATAAGTGGTGCATGCATTCAGCTCCTCAGTGCTGTAATGTCAGGCTTGTTGCAACCCATTATTTGTCCGAGTAATGGCCAAATTCCACCAGATGCGTGTTCGGTCCGTCTCCGCTCCGTTCCGGCAGCGGAGCTGATAGGTTTCACTTTATTCAATGTGTGTGCTTCCACTGGGTCCGCTGCGCTGCGTCTCAGCTCCAATACGCAAGACGTCTGTTTTTGCCGGATGCCGGAGCACGACGCATCAATTCAGCACAGAAAACAACAAGCGGGACGGGAAGTCAGACACCGATACAACATTAAAACATCCGGTTTATTTTCAGAATAAAAGACTTTGTTTTAACGGTTCAGAAAAACGACTGTATGTGTGTTTGTTTATGTGTTTATAAGGTTAATATAGAGTTTAATACCATGTACATCGTATTATCTCGCGCTGTCGGGAGTTATTCTTTAAAATATCGCGGGAATTCCTTTGTCTCTGCACCCCAGCTGACCGGCTGTGCTCTGCGTGCACGCAGCCGGTGTGTGTTGAAGGACGGGGGTGCACAGAGCCGTCACACACCGGAGCGGACACGCACTGCACACGGATCTGGTGGAAATTCGGCGTAATCCTCCTGTGCATGGCGTCAATACGATTATTTTACTACTTCTGATTGAGTCGGAGCCTCCCCTATCTAAAATCATGAAAGTCAAACATGTTTTATACTGATGGAATACAATAACCAATGAGAGCGAGCAGACCGGTAAGGGTCAGTGCATTCCTACTTTCAAGGTTAAAAACCCTGCACACAGGTTTCTATTTGAGTTAGCTGAAGGCCTGCTGGGTTTCTAAATGCTGCATCTGTGATTCTTGTGATTCAGCAAAGTGATGAAATGAAATCAAGATGAACTCTGTAAGAATCATCAGACTGACATCAGACATCTTTAAAGCTCGGAGCTTAGAGATGCTACGTCAAAGTTTCAGAATAGACATGTGATCCATAAAGTTGAGTCTGCAGGAGAGTTAGGGACAGATGAAATCCTTCCTCCAGGCATGCTCTGCACATTGAATAAGGTCTGAAGTTATCATCCCTGAGCTTTCATTCAGCTTTCTCTAAAAGACTCTCTAAAGAATGTATCTAATTAAGCGATAACAACCTGAATGCTCCCGGTCCTCTTCGCCTCTGTGCTTTTATTTTGAAGAGCAGGAAGTGGGCTGACATCGATCAAAGCAAACAGCCAGTATGTGTTCTTTTAATGAGGTCAAAATGAACATATTTACTGGAGTGTTGTTCTCTGAGTGTTGTAAAACAAGTGACGAGCAGCTCAAACTTCCAATCATACTGCTTTAAATCAGACAGTCGGTTACATTATTTTGTAGGCCGCTCTGCATCAGAGACGAGGGCTCAAATGATCGAGTGATGTGGAGCTGTGTGTTTCCACACATTTAATGGATTTCTGCAGTCTGCAGAGAATCCCAAACGTTTTTCTTTTCCTTCTTCCGTGCGATCACATTCTTTCTAAAAACAACTGGCCTTAAATTAATTCTGCAAGAGCCAGAAAAAGGCAAGAGACTGTGTGTGTATCGCCTCCACTCTGATGAGTGTTAATTGGGTAAATTCATGTGTGTGTGTGTGTGTGTGCGTGTGTGTGTGTGTGTGTGTGTGTGTGTGTGTGTGTGTGTGTGTGTGTGTGTGTGTGTGTGTGTGTGTGTGTGTGTGTGTGTGTGCAGGAGCTAAGGTGTGAACCACAAAGATGATTTTTGGACACAAATCACGACATGTACTCGTAATGTGACCTGCTCTGAAGCCAGTCACCGGCAAAAGTGAAGCTCACACACACACACACACGCACGCACGCACGCACACACACACACACACACACACACACACACACACACACACACACTCACTCACTCACACACACACACACTCACACACTCACACACACACACACGGGTTGGTTATATGGAAGAGGATCTGACAGGTGTGAGACGGACACACAAAGAAGAACACACACACACACCTGATGCTAGTCATGCTTCCAGTCTCAGAGCCAAGCTTGCATCTCTCCAGCTGACTGGCTACAATCTGTCGTTCGGCTTCCAGCTCCCTGGTCAGACGTTCAAACTGCAACTCCTGGAACAAGAGAGAGAGAGAGAGACAGAGAGAGAGAGAGAGAGAGAGAGAGAGAGAGAGAGAGTTTATTTACAGTCCTCCTGAACATCATTTTGGCTCCGTTGTCTCTGTCACATTTTTAATTGTGGTGAAATGGACTCTGCCGTCTGTGCTGAGTAAATCAGGCCAGATAACACTGCGTGTGCCAAGTTTCACGCCAACAGAATACTCATACTGTGACACCAAACTCCTCAAACTATCAGCAGCGTGACATTTGTTGTTCTGATGCTGGAGAACAGATGAAGTTTGGGATGTGATTTCTTTTAGTTTGGATGTAAAGTGACAGGTTCATTAGAAAGCATTCTTTAAAGTCTGTCTGATTCATTCTGTATTCACTCTAACAGTCCCTCTCCTATCTTAATACACGTCACTCTAAACTGTATGACTCCATCTGAATCCTTATAAACCAACCCAGAGTCTAAAAATACAGTAACTCTATTTCCTCTGAGGCCACAGCGGAGAGCAGAAGAAACACAGTGTGGAGATCACTGAACAGTTCAATGATTATTGTAGGTATGAAGACTTAAATAAAACTAAACCGTGAATGTCTCAGTGTAAAGTGACATGTCTTAGTGCTACTGGTAATGCCATCTCAGCTCCCATGGGGGGGGGGGGGGGGTCACATTAGCATTAAAAACGGCTCTATTGTTGCAAACAATGGAGCTCATTTGCAAAGTTCTCATCCTAAATCGGGTGAGACGAGATGAATTAGGGCGCACTCACACTAGGCAATCCGTACCGTGCCTTAGCACGCTTCACCCCAAAAGTCCAGTTTGTTTGACCAGTGTGATCGCTCCGTACCGTGCTCAAGCACGGTACACTTCCTTGGTCCTTGGCCCTCACATGCTTCAAAGAGGTGTGCTTAGGCACGGTACAGTTCATGCACGAGCACAAGCACAGGCACACTGAGCACGCGTCATGATCAGGTAAAGTACAAGAGGTAACCGTGCTCAGGCCAAGCCAGCGGTGTGAGTGCAGGCCAGGGGGGGAATGGGGAGGGGGGACGATCATGCTTAAGGTCGGTATGGGACAACTTTGCGTAGTGTGAGTGCGCCCTAAGTGTCATTATCACATCTATTACTGTTACACCATTTTGTTGTGATTTGATCTCGATGTATGGACTCCACATACAAAGAGTAGGAACTGTACGCGGGGTCTGAAATGTCAGCATGTGAGGTGTTCTGGTTTCTGTTTGGAGTACATTTGCAGTCCCAGCTGTAGCCAATCACGTATCAGCAGGCTTTGGTGTGAACAGCAAAAAAACAGGCAGACATATCGGCTCCTATCAACAGTATTCTAACAATCATTTATATGTCTCTATATCCAGATACAAGGGAAGCTAGTATTTCACACAAGATCAACTTTCACTGACTTGTTTTTCTATCAGTTTAGGCATCAAGTTGTCTCTACTGTGGAATCAGTGCAGGGAAACAGACTGTTCCTGACTCATGATGAGCGTCGACTCGTTGACACAATTTTAAAAACAGGAAAAACAGAGACTGCAACATTTATCATTTTTAATCCGTCGTACACAACTGAGTGATCTGTTCTATCATTGTTTCTGTGTAATTCATGCTGCTCAAAGTGTGATGAATAACCGGTAATTTCCTGATAGACAAACAAAGCAGCAGCTGATTACAGGCTTCATGTTGGCTGCTCCTGCCATCAGCTGATTCAACAGAGCGACGCTTTACAACTCGCACAGAAACCTCAACAAACACAAACACAAACTAGTATGAAGAGCATACACGTTCATTTTCTGCAGCCTGGTCCTGATACGATCATCCAGATCTAAAGAGGCTTTCTCACAGTGTCCTGGAGCTTTTCCAGAGAAAGAATTGATTTGAATGAATCATGTCAGAACTTATGATATAACCGATTTAAATGTCCCAGGACACGATTCGAATAGAGAGGAGCTCATCTTAAAACTGAAACGCTTTACATCTGGGATCTGAAGGTGAAATTCACAACCCAAGTAAGTCTGTGTTTAAGTGAATAACGTTCATTACATGGATTATATTTATGACTCTACACTCAGTCCTGATGAGAGCTATAAGAGCGTTTTCACATTAGGCACGATTGTTTTCATACCGTGCTCGAGCATGACTGCTCCCCTATCCTCTGCGTTCACATTGGTGACATCGTTCTGTGCGCAGGTACACTTACGTATGAACACAGTCCGATGCAACAGGTGGAAGTATGCTCATTGTTGGTTTGCAAATCCGCCAAATAGAAGAAGAAGCAACCACGGCAACCAAGTCCATCCTGCAAACTGTGGATGTTTTTGTTATTTCTGAGACGCCAACAACGACCCTCTTCCTACTTCCACATCTACCGTGCAGCTCAGAGGATGAAACGGCCCTGTGCTGCGTGGATACGACGTTTTTTAAAGCGACAGGAGCCGTTTAGAATGAAGTCATATCGCGGTCCACTTCCTTGTTTGAGCATGGTTGCATCCACATCTCCCACGGACCGTACTCGAGTACACATGAATCATACCCGAGGCCTCTTCAAGCGGACTCAGGCACGATACCCGAGTACGCTATCTTTCTGTACACACTGATTAAATGAACCAGACTTTGAGGTGATGCTTACTTGGATCCAGGCCCCGGTCCCTAATGTGAAACCACCCAAGACTCAGCACAACAGGGAGGTCATGTGCATGACAAATTGCCGAGTTCATATCGTACCAAGTGGAGCCAAAGAGTCATTACATGTCGTTAAAAGTCCATCAAGAGTCTGACTGCACATCAACTTCCCTCAAACATATGATAGAACCGTACATATCCCTGCAGCCAGGAGGAACTTTGGTTTCATTTGAAGTGATATTAAAAGTGTATTTTAAGAATGAGTGCAGTGACAGGGAGCAGAGAGAGAACGCTGCTCTGTGACTCTGATGCCCGAGGCAGCATCAGCCTCTCCACCATGATGCTGTTTGACTTTCATTCATCACTAATGAAATAAGTTAGCTAATCAAACTGCAAATCTGACTGTAATTATGCACCATCTCTTTTTAATGAAGGGTGAGTGGACACACATATGGTCACACACAGACACAAGAAACATGTTTGTACTACATCTGTGCATGAGCATGTGTGTTTTCATTCATGCACATGTGCACGGAGGCGTGTAAACATGGATTGTGCATGTAGCTCACACACTCACGCCTATAAGACAAGCTGCAGCAACATTACTGGGTTATGGAAAGTTTCCCATCGACTTCATCTCACAGTCGAGAGCTTTGAGCGACTGCCAAAAAGCAGATATGTTCGCTTATAAAACGTTAAATGTGGAAAACGTTGTGAGATGCTGTAATGCTGACACACACACACACACACACACACTAACACACACAGACACACACTGACACACACTGACACTCACACACACAGACACACACAGACACACACTGACACTCACACACACACACACACACACACACACACACACACACACACTAACACACACAGACACACACAGACACACACTGACACTCACACACACACACACACTAACACACACAGACACACACAGACACACACTGACACTCACACACACACACACACACACACACACACACACACACACACACTAACACACACAGACACACACTGACACTCACACACACTGCTGTTAAGTCTCTCAAGTGTGAATCCTGTTAAACAGCGAGTCTAACATGCAGACTCTTCCCTGTATCAACATGATGATACATAGACGTGTTTACTCGGCACTGACGATGAAAACATTGCTGCTGATGTACAAATGGTGGTAAAAAAAGAAATCACCTGGCTGCTTCAGCTGTGCAGCTGTATTCACTGAGCTGATAATAATTCATCGTTGAAATGGATACAGATAAAAGCAGAGTAATCAAACTGTATTAAAGCTCTTTAGTGGCCTGAGATCAATCACTGCAGTGTTTGTTTATAGTTTGAGCATGCAGCCAATCAGCTTCAAGAAACACCAGGATGTTTTTTAGAGGCATCACTTTAAGGCTCATGAAGATAAAAGCTGTGAGTCTTTGATGCAAAGCACGAACGTGCCGCTTGGTACCAA